>VBSM01003190.1:10355119-10367615 GCA_008086735.1 Cheirogaleus medius | reverse complement strand
AAAAAAAAAAACAAACAAAGCCGTTTTCCTTTTCCTGCTAGAAAGTCCTTTAAAAGAGTAGGCAGCTTCTCTAGAAGGATCAGATGCCCACTTGAACCTCAAATATTGCATTTGGCTTGTAGGACTGCTAAGCTGTTCCATAAAGCCCGGGGAGGAGGGGTAAATGGCAGCATTTAGCTTCTGTGACTGAACTGTGGGGGCCTTGGAACCCTTCCACCCACTTGAAAAACGGTCGCCCAGCTGACATTAATAGAAAAAGACCATTAAAAAGCTTTATGCTATTCTGTTCTCCTGGTTCTGGTCCCTCTTTGCCTTTGTTGCTGCTGGCATTTTATAAATTATGGATGCGCCTAGGTGCTGCGCTCCCCAGTTTCCTCTGTAGTGCCGCTCGCTCCCCGCGCCGGCATCGCATCCTTCCTCTGAGCAAAGGACCGCGCGGCCCAGACCCCACATCAGTGTAATTAGCGCGCCGCACACAGCTCGGGTGTCAGGACTGCTTCCACTCACTGCCAGCCTTCTGCCAGCCCCTGTCATTCACACGACAGCCAGCCAGGCGGCGGCAAGGCCAGGAGCGCAGGCCTCCGCGGCAGCGAGGGGACCTCAAGGTGGAAACGCGGGACCCCAGCCGCCAGCCTGGGCGTGGGGACGGCGCTGGGGTTTGGCAGCTGCCTCGCACAAAGTCTGATCACAAAGTCAGACAATAGGGAAAGGCGCGACATGAATATCTGGCCCTGGACTGGCTACAGGGGAGGGTTGAGGAGTGGGTAGATGGTAGCTGGGTGGAAAATTCCTAATGTGCCTACGGCTGGAATGGTTTTGGGGGACCCACCAGACCGGTGTTTCCCGGCAGTATGCCGCTGGTGAGATGTGTAGCACCGGTGGTAGCCAGAGTATTTGGGGTGGCATACTAAGGAGCACTTTTTATTTTAATGGATTTGTATTTATTTTAAAGTTTATTTTGTATACCTATGTATCTATACTATATCTCTCGCCAAACCCACAATTTCGTAGATATGGTTGTTCAAGTAAGTAAAATCTTGCATCCAATTTCATTTTAAAGAAGAAAAGAAAAATTAAAGTATGCACGGGTGATATGCAGATATGGCAAAGATGATAAAGGGCGCGCAGATGACAGAGGTTTGGGAAGAACTCCAAGGGGTCTGGGATTTTTAATTGTTTGGAGGGTCATGGATCCCTGTTAGAAGCAGAGGACTTCCCTTCCCAACCCATCCTGCTGCCAAAAAATACACACAAATTCGGGGTGCAAATGCAAGGGTTTCACAGGTTCCTGGAAGGCCACACTTTGACCACTAAAGGATACGTGGACCCCAGATTAAGACCCTCAGGTCTACACTGTGAGCTCCTCAAAGGTAGGAACTGGGCCTCATTTGTCACTGTTTCCCAGGCACATAGGAGAGCCTCAAAAATGTTTACTCAAAAAATCAATGAGTTGCAGTTCAGATCCTCTTTTCTTTTTTTAGGAGATAAACCTGGAGCCCAGAGAGATCAGTGAAATTTGTCCAGGATCACAAAGCTTAGGCCAAATCCACTGTCTCCTGATTCCCACTTACTCCACCAAACATTCCCATCTCCCGCCGTCTCTACTTTCTCTAACCCTGCAGCCACCCCCTACTTCTTCCGCCTCTTGCCTCCATCCCCTCCAGCAAATCCAGTACTTTGGGATTCCAGAGATGGAAAAAGAAGCAAATGAGAAGGAAAGGCAGGAAATGATCAAAGATTTTGAGTTTGCTCCGGGCCCTCCCTCCTGACACCCCCACCCCACCCTCACCCCAAGCACCGGGCGAAGAGCGGCTCTGGTCAATAAAGGAGATACAGAAAGGGCAGTGACCCCAGGGCAGCCCTCTGTGCCATTTGTCAGTGACGACATGGAGAAAGGAGATGTGCACATAGATTTAATTTCCTTGGTGTGTTCCACCTTTCCCGGATGGTTATGAGATGCACAAAGTTTACATAGGAGACCCGTTAATGCTCTGTCTCTGGGGTTAATATTTAATTAGACAGTTTTAAAAAATGCATATTATTACTGGGAGACTGCTTCAGTGCTTGTCTCTTCCCTCTGGGATGTAGTGTTCAGACACAGAATTCTGAACCCCTCATGGTTCCCATGGAAACCCTTGAAACTGGTGACTCCCGGCCAAGCACAGGGGACAGCAAAGGCCCCGTGAAGAGCCCAGATGTAGAAGACTTAAAGAGCTCTTGACTCTCCTCCAAGGGTTCAGTCAGAGGCCATCTGACCCGCTATGGCCAGTGTCAGGGACCTCACTCTTTCAAAAGCAGCCTATCCAATTTTTGGACCACTCTGATGGTGCCAGAGGCCTTCTGTAGATGAAGTTCTAATCACTCACTTCTGGTGGTCCTAGGTCAACAATTTGTGGCCGCAGAGATCAAGTCGAAATTCCTCTTTTATGTTAGTTAGTTCCTCTCTATATTATTATTTGTGCACCTATTATGTGTACATAGGTACTGTGCTAAGAAATTTACATATGCATATCATTTAACCCACACAGCCACCACATGATGTAGGTATCATTAGTATGTCACTGTACAAATAACCTGACCAAGGCTATGCAGCTGGTAAACATCAGAACGGGATTCCTACAAACCAGGTGTGTCTGCCTCTACTGCCTCTACTTTCCACCATGCTGTTCCCTTTACTCCTTCCCCTCAAGGGTCTTTGAGCTATTTGAATTAAGTGCTCATGTTTCACCTCCCCGCCTGCCTCCCTGACGGTTCTCTTTTCTAGGCTAAACCTCCTCAGTCTGTGGTTTCTGCCTCCCTATCACTTATAGCCAACGCCAGGGATTCTCCTCTGTACCCCACTCCAGTTGGTCTATGCCCCACTGCCCCACTTCTAGGGTGGTGCCCACAAGCCAGCCCAGCATCTCTGCCTGGTTAGTTCAGAGTATCATGGGCCTCTCATCCACTCCTTCAGCACAGCGATTGCAATGTGAAGTGGAATGAAATCCCTGTTGGAAACAGAAACCTAAACATATTTTATGTTTATGTTTAACTCAAACCCACACCTATTTTGTTCCACCAAATTCTCTTTTGTTAAGCCATGTTTTTCTAATCTTTTGCTTTGTGATTGTTTGAAACTATATATAAATTTTTAATTTGCCGTTCTCCCTATTTAAATTCCACCCTTAAATCTGGTTCATCATTCTGATCTCTTGAGATTTTTCTGAACTTGGTTACTCATTGAATTTTGTTGTCACTCCCAACTCTGTACTGTTCATAAATTTGCCTGCCTTCCAGGTTTCTGAGTCATTGATAAACATGAACAGGAGATATGAAGACAGAGCCTTTCAGTTGAGACAATGTTTGGATATTGCAGGATTTGCGTGTCTTGCCTATGCACCTGATTTTGCCGCCATGGTGGGTATCTTGGCACACAAGGTCAGCATCTCACTTCAAGCCCCACCTCTGGTGTCTCTCTGCTCTTCTGCTTTGAGTCTTTCTCCAAAGCCAAGGATGGCCACTTATTCCAGGCCTAGCACAGCCTAGAAGTTGGGGAGAGTTAAAGCTTCCAAGAACAATCATAAGTCAACAAGGCATGGAGGTGTGTGGATAAATGCCCAGCTTCCCATCTTTCAGAGGGATAACTCAACTAAGACACAGTTTACATGAGTCCTCAGAGGGTCTCCAGGGAGGCTGAGCTCCAGTTGTGCTGATGGTAACCAGCTCAAGGATGTACTCAGTATTAATTAGCTTTTCTTCGTTGTGTCTCACTTTCCTTATTCTTTTATTCAGGCTTCCTGAGATTTCCTCCCAAAGAAAATACCTGTACCAAGTTTATGTCTCAGTCTTTGCTTTCAGAAAACATAAACTAGGGCAGAGATGTAGCTGGAAATGGCAAAGAGAGAGAAGGGGAATAATTTCTGATTTAATTTCAGGACATCTTTTGCAAATCGGTGTTCCTTTTTAAATATTTTCTGTTTAACTTCTTTATTAAGAAAGCAATATATAAAAAATTTTAGAAATTTGGAAAATAGAGAACTGAAGGGGGAAATCTAGCCATAATCCCACCACTTTAATAAAATTTTCTAGCTGCCATTTTTATATACTGTATTTCTTTTCAATTTTTTGTAGGTTTATTTTAATATCAAGACAATTACATTCTGTCTACTACTTTATATCTTACATTTTTAACTTAATGTCTCCTTATTCTTTCAATGTTATAAAATAGTCCCGAAACCATTACTTTCAATGGCATTGTTTAATAATTATCTCTTTTTTTCTCAGTCTTCCAGAGGTCTTTGTCTTCTTGAGGGCTGGAGTTTATGTCTTATTTTCTCTTCATAACACTAGCTCAGCACCTAGCACACATGAAGTGCTCATTATGGCTCATTAAATCAATGAGCAAACACACCATAGTTTACTTTGGCATTTTTGTATAGTTACGTGAAAGCTGTTTCCAAATTTTCAAGATTGTCATTCATGCCATGGTGTACATATGATATTTAGGACATCTTGGATTTCCCATCACCCCTTCTCTTCCTGCATCTGTATTGGCCTCATTCATATAATGAACCCTGGCAATCTAGTCCACGTGAAAAGTGGAAGAGCAAATAACTCAGAACATGTTCCTTAGTCCACTGGCTCTGCAACTTACAAGCAGGGCAGGTCAACTTGGATATACAAACCCAATGAGTAACCCTAAACTTGCCATCCTTACTGGAAATTTCCTTTAAGGTTATTCCATGCTGAATAGTATTCCAGGGGTTCCTGGGGACACATTTTAATTTCTTCCATTGATCACAGACCTGAGAATATCCCATTTATTTACCCACTGACATCACCTAGTTTTCAAATGTCTCCTAAACATGGTGCCAATGAATAAATGATAATTCAGTAATAGGTCAAATTTATTTTTCACTTCTAAGGTGTCAGATACATTACATATAATTTTCCCAGGACAACTCTCTGCTGAGGTAGCTACTATTACTGTTTCTATTCAATAAAAAAAGAAATGGGAACTAAGAGAGGTTCAGTAACTTGCCCAGGATTACACAGAACAATAGAGAATAAAACATAATTTCATTTTGTAGAATAAAATATTTTTTATCAAGAATTAACCATTAGCTTCCAGGACTGATTCTCTGCATAGATGGAAAAATTACCTGCTTGAATGATATAGCCCAAGGGATATTAAAATATTGCCCTACCCTAAACTTTACCTATTGGTTTATACTGCCATGGGAACTGGAGATGCCATCGTGAATTTGCTTTCTGACTTATGGTATTATCTGCAGACAGTTATTGTGAAAGAGAGATAGAAGTGCCCTAGTCAGGGCAGTATATGAATACATTTGCACCCATTAACATGTCAACCCTAGTTACGTTGTCAAATTAGTTAGCCCCATGGTTCTCAACTCTAGCTGTCCATTATAATTATTATTCCTGGGTAGCTTTTTAAAATATTACTGCCTGGACCTCACCTGCCCCCTTGAGATTCTGATTCAAATGAGATGAGCCGAGACCCAGGCAGGCTTGAGAATCCCCGAACTAACTGACCACTTTATAAGATCCTGAAAAAATTGAAATGTAGAATAAGTGAGCTTCGTTGAGAAGGGCTGTTATGATCCGGAGTAAAAAGACAACCCCCAAGCTCAATATGTAAATGGAAAATACTCAAGAACAACAAAATGGAAGTGGGAAGACACTGAAGATACATTTTCTTTCTATGTTTGCTTTAGACCAACCTGTTTTTACTAGAGCTTAATCTTGGAGTTCTCAGTACTTTCTTCCTTTTTCAATCTAATTATGTATAGTTTCCTTGCTGAACTCCTCTCCTAGGAATCTTAGGTTCTATTTCTAGAACAGGGTTCCGAGGCCTGAGCTGGGTATGGAGTGGGAAAAATACTGGCCAGAGATGAGATCAGAATAAAACCAAGCAATTCATTCTACTCTGTTGTCACCATGAAGGGGACAAGCTGAGAATCAGAAATTTGGCCTGTAACGACAGGATGGGGACTGCACACTCCAGGATAGAGAGAGGGGGTTTTGAATGGAGGAGAAGAGGCGTGGCCTAGAAAGGTTCCCCCAGGGCTCTGGCACATGGACAAGGAGGGCTTTTATAGATACCTGTAACATGATCTCAGGTAGGGAGGAAATCCTTAAGGCCATTAAGGTGAGGGCACTGGCCAGGTAGAGAACTCTCCAACCCTGGCAGGAAAGTCACCCTGGCAGCTCAAGAACGAATAATTCCCTTTGGGTACTTTTGAAAGTATTGAATCCCACTGCAGTGGTAATGGTAGAGATAATTAATTTATTGATTACCCATGTTTTGCTAGGTAGTGTTCAAAGTATTTCATTATCTTATTTGATCCCCACATTAACTCTATAAGGTAATTACAATCATTACTTTCTGAGATGGGTATGGTCAATTAGTACTCAGCAGCATCAATTTCTCAGCATCACCTTCTTTAAGATGCCTTCCTGTTTTCCAGGGGTTAGAAAGCTAACTCATTCCCAGACTCCCTTGCAGCTAGGGTCTAGATGTGAGATAGATTCTATGAAGTCGAAGCATCTGGGTAAGATTCAGAAAGCAGAAATGAAAAGAAGGGCAATTTCCTGCTGTTTCCTGTTTTCACCTAGCAAGAAAGAGTACGGAGATAAGAATGTCTCACGTCCAGCTTTCAGGGGCAGTTGTAGCAGTATTGGCAGCTGGTTTCAGTGGTGCAGTGTCCAGATAATCGCAGTGGCAATAGAGGTTTCCTGATGACTGAATCGTAGCCAACATGGTATGTTCCAGACCTCAGTTGCTCCAGCGGCAAGCTGCTGATTCCTCACCATCCCAGTTGTGACAAAGGTAGTAAGTAGCTCCCAAGGTACTTTTCAATGTTTTAGGAGTCATTTCTACATACCCAACCTAGAGCCCATATCTTCAGCCCTTCCAATAATTTTTAAAGTACTTAATTCCCAGTATTAACTCCCTTTGTGCTTCAAAATTCCTAGGATGATTTCTGTTTCCTGCACTGAAACTTTTTTTAACACATGAAGAAATGAAGTCTTAGTATAAATAAAGGTTACACAGCTAGTAAGAGGTAGATCCAGAATTCTATGCCTCATTAGATAAAAAGTGCTCCAGACTTTAGAAGAACTGGAATGAAGAAGTCACAGGCTATATTTCTAATAGATTTGACAAAGGAAAGTACTACAAAGCCAAGTTCACATATACTCTCTTCCCACTTTTAAACCTATGAGTTGCACTTGTGATTGCGGTAAGTGCTTAACTTAATTGGTTTGCATCCATGCCGGGACCTCTGGGATGCCACTTACATAACTCATCCACAGGAGTCTGTCTTGCCAATAAGCACTTGTAGAAGGCTCTCACTCAATAGCCACATTAAACACAGAGCTCTGTTCTCTGTAACTAGCTACTTACCTACCCTAAGTCTTGGGGTCAGAGGAGCCAAGGACAAAGGAATGATAGCAGCTGACATGTATTGAGCACTTACCATGTGCCAGGCATTGTTCTGTTATTCTACTTTATTTTCTAGTGTAATCCTCACAACCACCCTGGGAGGTAAGAGTGATTATGATCCGCATCTTCGAGATCGGGAAACTGAAGCACACAGATTAATTAAGCCACCTGCCCGAGTTCATGCAGCCAGTGAGTGGCAGAGCCCAGATACCAACCCAGGTGGCCTCTTATGTATAATGCTATTCTGTCTTCCAGTCATCCTCAGAATATTTTCTTTTAATTTTATGTACCATGGTAAACTGTATGAAATCCTGTCTATAGCAAGGTCAGATACAAATAAACAAACAAGGCCAGGCTCAGTGGCTCACGCCTGTAATCCTAGCACTCTGGGAGGCTGAGGCAGGAGGATCGCTCAAGGTCAGGAGTTTGAAACCAGTCTGAGCAAGAGCCAGACCCCCCATCTCTACTAAAAATAGAAAGAAATTAATTGGCCAACTAAAAATATATAGAAAAAATTAGCCAGGCATGGTGGCGCATGCCTGTAGTCCCGGCCACTCGGGAGGCTGAGGGAGAAGGATCGCTTGAGCCCAGGAGTTTGAGGCTGCAGTGAGCTAGGCTGATGCCACACAGCACTCTAGCCCGGGCAACAGAGTGAGACTCTGTCTCAAAAAAGCAAACAAACAAACAAAAAAGTGACAAATGTTAGCTTCTTTTAGGATCAGTCCTTCCCTGCTTTGCCTCACCCCAGCCCAGCTCTGTCGGGGTACACCCTCTCCCCGGTGTCATGGAGCTGGAGTTTCTGACTGCTCTGATATAAGCCAGACTGGGACTTGATAAATCTCACCGCAACAGTTCCCCGTGGCTACATTTGTTCGCTCCATTGTTGTTTCTGCCAGTATGCAACAGCGGTTTCCCCTTGCATGGGCGTACAGGGCACAGGTAGGTACAATTAGTGCACAGACATGTGGGCACAGAGAAGGAAATAAAAGATATTACTAGAAAATGGTTAGACCTCATCAGTCTCATGAAAATTTAAAATCAGAGTAAACACAAGGCTCTCTAATTAGAGAGCCCTCTTTCTCCTGACGAGCGTTTCCACCGACTCCCATTTCTCCTAGAAATAGATCTTCACGGAGGCGAGCATCTTTTTAAAATTCCGCACTACAGAGAGCCAGACTAAGACGGTTCTGTCGAAATTACAAAACACTATACTTTCAAATAGCTGCTGAATTATTTAGTGACTTTACACTGTCCAAATGCTGGGCTCTTTGGGTAGACAATGTCTTGGTTTCCCTCCTATCTCTTTTGTTATGACATTCAGTAAATGGAGAGATATTGCTCTTCTTAATAATTTATAAAATAATAATCCACATTAAGGATCAAGCTCCTCTGATAGGTTTGGGGTTTCAAATCGGGTAGTCAAGAAAATGAGAAGCTCAAAACTCTCTTCTAGTTCAGTTAAGTGAGTGGTCCCGGCATGCTTAAGCTTAACTTTTTACTATTTGCTTCTTTCTCATCTCAACATTTTCTCCTTCCTCGTGTGGTTTCTTGAACTGTAAACTCTGCTTGCTATCACTTATTCTTGGCATCTGACTGTCTGATTTGGCCTATGATGCAATATGTTCTATGAGAAGCGCAGAACTAGACAATGTGTTTTTGTCATGCCCTTAACGTTTCAAAGTCTCTTATTTTTTTTGGCAAAGTCATTTTTTTTCTTTCCTGTGAAAGAAGAGAGGGAGAGAGAGAGAGAAAGAGAGAGAGAGAGAGAAAGAGAGAAAGAGAGAGAGAGAGAGAGGGAGGGAGGGAAGGAAGGAAAGAAAGAGAAAGAAAAGAAAAGAAAAGAAAAAAGAAAAGAAAAAAAGAAAGAAAGAAAGAAAATTTATTTAATATCAGGGTGGGATGAGCTTGGGTGTATATTTTCTTCTAGGGTGCAAATGCATTCCCGCATCTCTGTGTACAATGTCCGGCAAGGTTCATGTGAATTCTGTGACAGCTACAGAAATTATCAAAATGAACAGGTATCCACTTATCCAGAGCCAGAGAGTTCTAAAAAGCTCTGCAAGTTCTTCAGGAGCAGGAATCCTGTCTTTTTCATCACTGTTCCCCCCACAGAGTTAAGTATAGTACGTTACACATCCATCCCGTATATTTTAATTCAACGCTTACAACTCTCACTGAGTACACAAAGAGGAGTAAGACCTAGAGTGTAAGCATGTAAACAAGTACGATAGGTGTGGCAAGTGCTGGGGAAATGGCAGGTACACAGCACTGTGGGAGAAGAGAGGAAGGAGCTACTGGCTTACCCAGCCTAGGGAAGAGAAGGAAGTATCACCGAGGAGGTGGCATTTGAGCGAAGACTTGAAGGATGAATGGAATTTTGGCAGGCAGAGGGAACAGCATGTGAGTGATGGGAGCAGGCAAGCATGACACAATGGGGGAAAGAGTGATACTTCTGAATATTTGGAGCAGAGCGTTCCTGTTGAGTATAAGTGAAGTGGAGGCTGAAAAAATAGGTGAAGGAACTTGTATGGCATGCTGAAGATTTTCTGGGAGTGCTGGCAAGAATGCGGGAAAATAGGCACTTTCCCACGTTTCTGTTGGGTGTATTCAAGGCATGACCTTTATGGAGCACAAATTGGCAATATCTATCTAAAGTAAAAATGTATGAGCCCTTTGACCTGGTAGTTACACATCTAGGAATTTACTATGTAGATATATTGTAAAATTACACATGTACAGGTTTAGTTATGACAGCATTGCTCACAAAAGCAAAAGAATAGAACAAAATAAAACTTAATTCCATCAACAGGAATTGATTAAATAAATTCTGTTACATCTGTAGAATGAAATACAATGGCAGCTGGAAAAAAAATGAGCAACCCCCTTGTATACTGATAGGGAACAAATTCCAAGGTATATTAAGTGTAATAAGAAAAGTGTTGGCTGGGTATAGTGATTCATGCTTGTAATCCCAGCACTTTGGGAGGCCGAGGCAGGAAGATTGCTTGAGGCCAGGAGTTCAAGATCAGCCTGGGCAACATAGTGAGACCCTATCTCTAAAAAAAAAAAAAAAAGGAAATTAACCAGGTGTGGTGGCAGGTGCCTATAATTCCAGCTACTTGGAAGGCTGAGGCAGGGGGATCCCTTGAGCCCAGTAGTTTGAGGTTACAGTGAGCTATGATCATGCCACTACACTCTACCCTGTGTGATAGAGTGAGATCCTATCTCAAAAAAAAACAAAAAAAAAAAAAACACGTGTAGAACAGTATGCATAGTTTGTTACTATCTGGGGAAAAAGGAACACATGAAAACATATGTACGTAGATATATATTTATACATACACATGTATATAAGCAAATATATGCTTAAAGTAATAAAAATTCTCTGGAAAGAAACACAGGACATTGATAATAGCTCTGGGTGGATGGGAAGAGTAGAAAGGAGAATTTTCACCATATACTATTACGCACTTCTTCAATTTAGAACCATGTGAACACAAGACCTAGTCAAACAAATCAAATACAATTAAAACTTTTTCAAAAAGACATATGACATAGGCAGACATGTTTTTCAGGAAAGTGAGGACTGGGAGGAGCAAGAACCCAAGAGGAAAGCGACCGGAGGCAGGGAGACGAGGAGGCTTCTGCGCATGTGCAGTCATGACTGGGCGGCTCTTGGAACTCAGTGGTCGCGAGCATGGAGGAAGGGCACAGGTTTCCAGTATCATTTGGAGGTGATTTTACCTAGCTTATGTTGAGAATTTACTATATTCCAGGCACTTTATGTACATGGAGTCATTTAATCCTTCCTACCAGCATAAGAGATTTTATTTGTCCCATTTTACAGATGAGGGAACTAAAGGTCAAAGAGGTTAAGTGATTTACCAAAAGGTAGAGTAAATGGTAGAACCAGGATTCAAACTCCTAGCCCCCCACACCACACTGGGGGGGTTTGTAACCTCAGAGTGAGTAACCAGATCTGGGGGCAACTTGCTGTGATTGGATAAAAGGAGAAACCTTGGGGAGAACATAAAAGGCTTTTGGCAGTTCTGAAAAGACCTCTGGAGTTCCTGAAATCATAGATGGCTCAGGGAAAGAATGAGGCTACGTACCCTGGTCTAGGGGGTCAAAATCAGGGCACCCCCTGAGGGACAGATGATTCCAATGTCTTGAGACTGACTTAGACATTAGGAAGAGCCCAGGCATCCCTAAGACTCCCTGAAGCCAGAGGCTCCATAGGACTTCCTTTTCCCAGTTTCCTCGCAGGGATCCAGCTCACAGGCTCCAGGGACTCGCCAGGGCAAAATGCGCCTCTCCCTCCCCAGTAGGAAAAGCCAGAAAGGGGTTCCCCGGGGTGCCGTTTAGCTGGAACGGGCTCCATATTTTCCTCTCCCATCTCCCTGCAGTATCAAGTGTGTGACTATTGATTTCCTCCCTGCATTTGTTTTTGTTATCCATTATTTATGGGATCATTTTTCCATCGTTCGTGCATGAAGGCAAATTTTGTGTAAAAATCAATTGAGTGAGCGCCGCCGATGGCTTGTTGCGTTTTCCTGGCTTTCATCTCAGAGGCACCAGCTCTCAGGAGATGCAGACCAGGGTACTGGATTAGGGAGCTCGCCAGAATGGGAAGGGGCCGTAAGGACGCCGGTGCAGGGTTCAGAAGCCTGCCTTGAGAGACCTAGCCTGTCCATCTCTTTGGGTCCCTCCACCATGCAAATTCTGTTGAGCTCGCCTGGAAGTCTAGGTGGCGATTAATGTCTTCCTGCCCTGATCCAACCCTCCCTTCCCTCGCCCCTTTGCTGGGCTGCAGTCAAGAAGGGGCAGGGTCCCAGCTGCAGAACCTCCTCCATTTCATACAGATTTATTTCAATGTAGAAACCCACAGGACTCTCCAGGATCAAGGATGCGTAGGGGTCTGCTCTCTAGTGGCTTACCCTGAAGGCTCTAGGAAGTCATGCTGAAGGATCAGACCTGGGGGCATGGGATGAAGGGCATGACTGACATTTAGCAAGCACCTGCTGTGTGTCAGGCTGACCACTTCACAGA
>VBSM01003190.1:10307497-10326288 GCA_008086735.1 Cheirogaleus medius | reverse complement strand
AATCCAGCACCATAAATGGAAATCAAGTTCGGATGGTTCGGTGGGGTCCTCAGCAAGCAGAGCTCTGTTGCTTCATGTATTCATCAAAAACTTTCTGAGCACCTCGTCCGTGCCCAGCACGTGCTAGGTCTGAGGACACAATGCTGAATAAGGTCCACGTGATTCCTGCTTCAAGAAATTTAGAGTCTGCTGTTGTCTTATTCAGCCTTCACAATAACTCCCTAGAAGTGGGTATTATCCCCTCACCTTTTCTTTTAGATATGGAAACTGAGGCTCAGAGAGGTGAAGTGACTTGTCTCCCAGCACACAACTCTTTGCTTCTTGGGCTCTTACTCCGGTCCCGGGCTCGGTGCATTATGTCAGTTAATCCTCACAGCACCTTATCTATGAGGGAGGTACTGTTATTCCCTCTTTTACAGAGGGAAGAACTGAGGCTCAGAGAAGTTAAGTGTGTTCCTCGAAGTCACACAGGAATGAGTGGCAGGGGTAGGATTTGATCTCAGGTCTGCTGAGCAGAGACCACAGGCTTTCCCCACCACAGGCAGCCTCCGGGAAAAGGGAGTTAAACCTGCCGTCACTTGATTACTTCCCCCTGGGCCCTGGACTCGGAAAGGAAAAGCAGAGCCATTAACCAGCCTCTGTAAATTTTTTAAGAAGAAGAAGAAAAAGAAAGGTAGAAAAGAAAAAGAAAGAGGGAAAACAAGCGAAGGCTTTGCTCCCATCAGGGGGGAAATCGGCGTCTTGTCGCCTAGCTCCATGCCCTGATTTATGATAAAAAATTTAGAGGAAATCATTTATATTTTAAAGGATCTAAATAGCTGCATGAAACTTTTATCTAAAGTGCCACTGTATTTATAGGCAGTTCTTCCATGCTGGAGGTAATTAATAGATGTATAAATCTCAGGGCTCCGGGCTCTCCTGCCCGCCTGGCGAGATGGTGGCTCGGGCCTTGGCACTTGGGGACGGTGCGGGAAGGGGGAGGGGGGGACAGCAGCAAAGAGATCTGCACCATAACTCGCCCACCCAACCCCTCCCTCCTTGGTTCAGGAACTCTTTGCTAGGGTCCTGAGGTTAATTCACATTAGGCTGAAGGATGCTCCGGTTTCCCACTGCCCAACCTCTAGTCCCTTTCAAGAGTTGTCAAAAGAGAGCCCAAGAGGCCAGCCCCCCTTCTCTTCTCCCAGCCCTCTGCCAGCACCAGGGAATGTACTGACCCATGCTGGCCAGTGGGTTTATAATTCTAGAAGGTCCTGTTAAATGAAATCCTGGGCTCCCTCACTCCCCTACCCCAACTTTAGCCAAACGCCCATTTCTTTTCTGCGCCCCCAGCTCAAGATGCTGCGGCGCTTGTTTTGGAAAAGGGAGCCAGTCGCAAGAGGCTGACAGTTCTCGGCTTACTTTAATTACGGCTGTGAAATATTGATGGTTTTGGCTCTGTCTGTGGCTGCCACACCTTAACCAGTGGGGAGAGAAGCCCAGGGAGGAACAAGTTAAGAAAGGCCAGATGGTTTCCCTTCAGAAAAGCCATATAGACTGACAGAGGTGTCACTGCCCGAGATCATCACAGAGCCCTAAATAATTGATGGGTCTCCTGAATTTGAAAAGGGAAAAAACACACCAAATTGGAAATAACAGTGATGACTCATTTGTGGTTAAACCTTTGGAAATGGAGGGAAGGTGTGTGCTGGGGGTGGAGAGGATAGGGGACAAGGAGCAGCCACCTTGGTTCTCTTCCTTGATTGAGCTCCTTCCAGCAGGGCACACTGAGCAGCTCTTACGGTCAGGATGTGGTGCAGATAGAACCTTCTCCATTTAAACGCACCCCTTTCTCTTCCTTGGGGGACCAAGGGCAGGCATTTCTTACTGAGGAGAAACTAAACAGCTCTCTTTTATCAGGCTCTTTGATTTCCCATCTTCTGGTAATATATCACCAAAACATGGCTTTAAAAGAAACTTTCACAGTGACCTCTTGACTCCACCATTGTCTGTGGGCTTGTTTGGTTTTGTTCCACCTACCCCGCCCCCACTTGTCCTGTGGCCCTAAACACAGGACTACTGAAAGTTGCCCATCTGGAGAATGGAGATATTTCCACTTAGTGAATTCACTTGCAAGAGTTGAAGAGGGAGCATTGGTGGTGATGTTGGTGGTGGTGGAGACCTCACCTTCTAAGACTCATGTCTTCTGTCTGGTCTAACCCATTCGGGGTAACTGGAGTAAAAGATTTATGTCAGCTTTTGACATAGTTTGACCTTGCTACTGACATATTTTAATACATTAGCCAAGAAGGGATTTGCAGACAGTTGTCTTCCCCTTACTCTTCATCACTTTGTAAACAAAACAAAATACTATAAGGAAGTACTATTCCGTTTCTTTTCTTCCCATGTATATTTATCTAGGGTTTATTATGTTTCTCAAACATTTTTTTTTTAATCTGACAAGTAAGACAATGAAGGTCTGGCCCAATCATTGAGTTCAACATCCACATTGCAGTAGATTATAAATATGAAAAACCTAGAAGCTCTTCTCTGCCAGTTTTACAGACTTTCTTTTGATGTCTGTAAGAAGGGCAGTCCGTCCATTTCTTCTTCTCTTGTATCTTCTGGAACAGTGTGGAAAATTGTGCATGCACTTGCAACTGAATCTTTTAAAATTCAAAACCAGGTCTGCTGGTAAATAGAAAGATCTGGAAATGAACGTCATTCCAGGGGCCGTAAACTTCACAATATGGTAGATGGGTACTCTGTTTCATTTCATTTCACATTTATAACCTCCTTTTTCTCCAAAGAGCACATTACACATAACCGGCCAGTTTCATTGCAGAAGGAAATGACTACATCATCTGTGAATAAATGGTAAGTCTTCCTGATCAGAGAGGCTCTGATTACTGCTATGAGCAGGGAGTGGCTACGTGGTGGAAAGTGGCCAAAGGGTTCGGGTGAGTCAGGGAAGCCTTCTCTGAATTGCTAAGACCTGAACAGGGAGAAGGAACCAGCCATGCGACAATCTCTGGGAAGAGTATTCTAGGCAGAGAGAATAGTTAGCACTGCTCCCCAAGATGGAAATGGGTTTGCATGTTCAAGGACCAGGAAGAAGGCTACTGTGGCTGAAGCCAGTGGAATAAGGAGAGGAACGGGAGATAAGTTCAGATGGGTGAAGAGATGAAATAGGACCCAATAAACCCTGGTAAGCAATTTATGTTTATTCCAAGTGCAGTGGGAGGTTTTAAGCAGAAGAGTGATACATATTTTGATAAAAGTCTCATACAAGAGGACAAAACTCAGACTAGAGGCAGGCAGGTGGCAGAGAGGTTTTCCAGAAAAAGGTAGCACTTTTGCTGTCCCCTATGTCTGGAAGGCTCTTTCTCCCAGATAGGCACATGGCTCACACTGTCACACTTCCTTCAGCTCAAATGTCACCTTCTCAGTGAAAACTCCCCAAACGACCATATTTAAAATTTCAACCATCTTGCTCCCATCCCCCATTTCCTATGTCCCGCCCCTGTTTTATTTTTCTGCAAAGCACTTATCATTTTATATACCTTATAGCTATATTTTACCTATTTATTAGTATATTGTCTATTTTCTTAATAGAAGGTAAAGCTCAGTGAAAGTAGGGACTTAATTCTAGTCATTTCTGTATACCTAATGCCACAAACACTGCCTAGAATCCAATAAATATGTACTGAATACATGAATTAACCTGAGCTGAGTGATTTTTTTAGAATTTATTAGGGACAGGGTCTTGCTGTGTTGTCCAGGCTGAAGTTCAGTGGCTATTCACAGGTACAATCCCACCACAGATCAGGACGGGAGTTTTGACTTGCTTCCTTTTCGACCTGGGTGGGTTCGTCCCTCCTTAGGCAAGCTGGTGGTCTCCCTGCTCCTGAATGAGGTCACCATATTGATGCCAAACTTCCTGCCTCAGCCTCCTGAGTAACTGGACTACAGGTACACACCACCGTGCCCGGTTTGAGTTGAGTTTTGACAACATCAGATTTTCATATATAAAGAATGTCACTGTCTGTCTATATTACTGGCGAGGCACATATTTTGATATGCCATCCGTATCACCTCGTTCAGGCCCCCCACGACTGACAGGGGAGGCTACAGTTTTTTTCATGGTCTTGGAAGGTATCGAAGGTGAGTGGCCAGGTGTGCACTAGCCCATGGCCCTCTTTCTGTCCCTCAAACATGCTAAGCCCATTCCCATCTTGGAACCTGAGCCTTCATGTTCCCCTATCTAGAATCTTCTTTCCCTCCTTTCTTCACCTAGCTGACTCCTCCCGGTCATTCAGTTCTTAGCTCAAATGTCACCTCATCAGAGAGGACTTCCCAGATCTTGCCTGACCACCAATTGAAATTATTTCCATCAGCCCCAACCCCATCAGTCTCTTTCTATCCCATTACTCCATTTTTATTTTTCAGCCTGGCACTTACCACTACCTGGAAATAATGTGTTCCTTTACTGGTTTACTTGTTTATTACCTGTGAGCTCTCACTAGAGTATAAGCTCCATGAAAGCAGACAAGGTTGACTTTTATTGTCATGGAAGGTCCAGTGCCTGGCATACAGCAGGTGCTCAAAACGTATACTGAGTGTATGAATAAATGAGTAAGTGAGTCAGACAAGCTAAGGTTGGCCTGGAGCTGCAAAGTGATTGGCATTGCCCAGGAAACTCAATTCCCAGTTGCCTCCTCCCCTTCGGACCACATTGCCTTCCCGATGTATGTGGGAAAAGATACCTGAAAAGATAAACAAGAACAGCTGAAACTGTTCTGAGCCCAAGCTAAACGGGAAATGCTGAGCTCTGGTGGAGGAAAGAGGAAGCGTGTGCTGGCTTTGACAGGATCACTGCTTCCATTGTTCACCTGAGCCTTTGGGTCAAGAAAGCAGATTTCTGACATCATAAAACTGATTAAGACAACAAAAAAAAGTCGACACTGGCTATGACATGACTGTTCCATTGTACACTCTGATCGAGGAAATGTATCTAGGATTACCCAGACAGTCAATTATTCATGAGCTAAATGTCCAGGCATCAATTACCTGGCTTGATGCTCTTATTCATTAAGGAGATTGAACAGCCCAACTTAACAAAGCTGGAGAAAGTTGCTAAGTAACAGAAGTTACCCGACCAGTCACAACATTGCAACCTCCACTATATGAGTCTTTTCATGGCAAGAGAGGGCCCAGGGATCATCAGCAGGAGAGATCAAGTGGTGAACCCCACTGGGGCTCGTTTCAGCTTTAGCAAAGGGAAGGGGGCTGAGGGCGGGTGGGCTGGATTTAGAGAAGGCAGAAGGAATGTGCAAGATGCAAGCTCAGGCACTTTTTCCAAATGAAGTGGAGCTGTACCAGGAGAAATAAGAATATTTCACAACACATATTAATTAATATTTTAGTTAAAAGTCAAAGATGCTTATCTTGCGTGTAATTGAACAAAAGTAGACTACAAATATAACAAAGATTTCCCTGGGTGATACAAATTCTTGTATTTTTCTCTTCAGTCATCCATCTGAAAACAAATCTAAAAATCATCCCAAGGATAAGGAAATTTAAAAACAAGATACAAACATTTATATAGAGGACACGAGCTTTATATGGTCAATGTGATTAACTTTTTTCTTATGCAAACTTGCTCCGTTCTCTATAGAACCATAGTCCCCTTCGCTACCACCCTCGGTGCTTGTGTGTATCACTTTCATCGTCAGAAAAAAGACTTATGTATTTTCAGACTTGAGCATACGGATCTTAAGGAAAGGAGTCTGTGTTTTGGGCTTCAGCGCACACAGCATGTGACATAAGGTCACCAAAAGGTCAGGACGTCCCCGAATCTGATGTGTTGATACGGTGCGGGGTGGGGAGGATCAGCTGTATAATTTGCAGGGCCTAGCACATTGTGAAAATGTGGACCCCTGGCTCAAAAATTATTAAGAATTTCCAGATGGTGACAGCAGAGCACTTAACTGAGTTCCTCTATGCACAGGGCCTTGTGCAATTGCACAGGTCAGGCACCGGAAGCTGGCCTGGGGCGGGAGGGTTAAGAAGCTTCTGAGTGAGAGAGATCAGGGTGAGAGCCTGGGCTTCGTCCTTTCTGGGTGTAAGGCCTCAATGTGTCTCCATGTTCTCATTTGCAAAATGAAAATAATAATAGGGTTTGGTGAGGATTAAATGAGACCGTGCCTGGCACATGTAACCACTCCATCAGGGATAATTCTATTTAATGCTATGGACATGTTAATGACAAGTTAGTGGCTCTGGGGCCAGGCTGCACCAAGCCTTTGTATGGGGCAACTGTAATAGAGGCATGCAAACTCCAAAACGAAGCAAAACCCTTTCTCTCTCTCTCTGCACTTGGCTGTCACCTGGGCTCAGTGTTCAGTGGGATTCTTTTCTTCTCACAACTATTAGCACCTGAGAAGGGCCTGATTTAGGTTGATGTGAATATTTCATGTGAAGCGAGGCTGTTGCAAGTTTGATAACTCAGGTTCATTCTGAGCCAACAGAATGGTTGGTTCATTTATTCATGAAATACTTTGATGGCCATTTCCTGAGCACCTACTGGATGCTGGGCACTATGCCAGGCATTGAGAAAGCAAATAAATTATATGCAATATCTACCCTCGGGGTGGGGGAATGGGCATGGGGACATGCAGCTCTTCACATGACTGATTTGTGCACATCCTTTTCGATCTCAGCTCAAATGTCAGCCCCTCAGACAGGACTTCCTCAGCCACCCACCCCAAGAAGGCTGCTCCATGATTCTGTCACGCCACCCCATTTATTTTCTTACTAGATCCGGTTGATTTCTTGGTAAACAAGACTGTACCTTGGTCATCCCTGTGTCTTTAGAACAAAGACCAAGGCCTGGCTCATATAAGGACATAGTAAATATTTTTCAACAAATGAATAAAGCGCTAGGGCAATGTGATGGTGCTGTGGGAGCACAGACGACAAGCACCGCATTCTGCCTGAAATCGGACAGCTGCCTTTTGGAGGAGCCTTCGCGGGTGAGAGGGGGCTCAACAAGCAGACAAAGGTGGGTACATCCAGACTCGAGTGACAGCATGCGCAAAAGCAAGAGGCCCAAGAGTGTCCAGGAACTGCAGGTGTTTTAGCAGGACAAAGGGTTAGGGGGCAGGTGACAGGAGGGACAGGAACTGGGTCCCAAGATGGAAATGGCAACCAGATCACAAAAGACCTTGCTTGTAATTCTAAGGAATCTAAGTTTTATACTCTGGGCAATAAAACATCTTCCATTTGTCTGTCTGCTGTGTGGCAGGTATAGGTTAAATGCAACAGGTACAGCAGTGAGCAAGACATACGTGGCCCCTGCCCTCACAGAGCTTACCTTCTAGCAGGAAAGACAGACATGACAGAAATACAGAATTACATATTATTTTACCATTAAACAAATATAATTAAAAACCCTGTGATTCAACATTAGAGAGAAGAACAGGGTGTGGGGGAGCTCATAACCAGGAGACCTGACCTAGTCTGGGACTCCAGAAATGTACTCCCCCAGCCCCGTGCCCACCACTTTTGACTTTCAGATCTCCAGGCAAAATCCATTGCTTGATGTCAAAAGTTAACTTACCCTACATGTATTAATGAGAAAAAAAAAAATCTCACAAATATACTGATGAGTTCAGTAAGTCCATTCCCAGGAAGATATATTTGGTTTGATGCCATTTAAATAAAATTTTGAGGCCGGGCGAGGTGGCTCACGCCTGTAATCCTAGCACTCTGGGAGGCCAAGGGGGGAGGATTGCTCAAGGTCAGGAGTTGCTCAGGATTGCTCACTCAGCCTGAGCAAGAGCAAGATCCTGTCTCTACTAAAAATAGATAGAAATTAATTGGCCGACTAAAAATACATAGAAAAAATTAGCCGGGCATGGTGGCACATGTCTGTAGTCCCAGCTACTCGGGAGGCTGAGGCAGGAGGATCGCTTGAGCCCAGGAGTTTGAGGTTGCTGTGAGCTAGGCTGACGCCACGGCACTCTAGCCCGGGCAACAGAGTGAGACTCTGTCTCAACAACAACAACAACAATTTGAAATATGCAAAAGGCTATTATTGTCTATTGCTACGTACATATAGTATAAAGACCAGCACGGGTATGATGGACACCGGAATCAGCATGGTGGCTCCCTTGAGGGTAGGGAGTGAAGTTGGAGAAAAGAGTATCACTGAGGAGGTTCAACTGTGTCTGTAACGTTTTATTTCTAAGCTGGAGATAGATACATGAGCTTATTCACTATACTTTATTATATATTTCAAGCATTTCACTTTTTTTAAAAAAAAAATTAACTGAAGCTATACTGAGTATTTTTTATTAGCCACCATTACCAGAGAAGAGATTGTAACATCTGATCTCCAAGAAGAGTATGAGAAATGGAATACATAGGTGGTACCAATTCTATCACATATCATGCGGTAAATAAACTGCAAGCTCACAAAAATTTTTATTGGGTCAAAAATTTTCTTCAGTCTTATAAGTCCTTCCTGGGGATTCTGTTATATAAAATAAGTAAGTAAAGGAAGGAAACGCTCTTTATTTTTTTCGTTTTAAACTATCCTTATAAAAGCAACTGTTCTTCTAAACTAGGACCCTTTGGTGATTGGCTGAACCCCCTGGAAAGTTCTCTTTATCTTTATTTGGGGAAGAGGCAGCCAAAATGAAAAGCAAGCCAGGGAAGGCAGAAATAGCGAGAACCTCAGATTCTCACCAGCAATGCCAAAGTCCAGGCGCCGGCAGGACAGCTCCTCGATCGATGGTTAAGTATGGGAATGACTGATCCTTTGCTCTGTCATAAGTGGCGTTCAGTTGTACCCCTCTGAAGGGACTCCTGGTTTGCACGGATCTCTAGGCTCTATGACCGAGGTCAAAGTTTGACCCTGGTATGAAGGAGGCACAATGGGCTTCATTGTTTTAGAACATTTTCTTATGAGTCCATGGTAGGTCTCTGTGGCAGTCCTTAAAATAGCCAGCAAAGAGTAACTGGACTGGCAGCCAGTTATTGATCATTCAGCAGAGTGCTAGCAGCTGTCATCAGGCCAGAGTAATAGAGAGACCATGTACCTGCCCTCTCCTGGCAGAGCACATTTCCCCAAATCCTTATCGCAGGCCCAGAACTAAAAGCCCTAACTAATTTGCTACCTCAGCAGCACAGTGTCTAATAATATCCTCTGATAAATGGAGATAAACGGTGTTTGGAAGATGGACAGTGCTTTCCAGATTGACAGCTCAATCCTAGGAGACACAAAGGCGTCAAGCCATCATCTGAAGTGAAAGTCTATAAAACCATCAGTAGTGGAGGCTCTTTTCTACCCTGGACCTGTTTCTATGGGCCTATTCAATCATTAAATCCATCCATCCATCCATTCATCCATCCATCAAAACGTACTTTAGTGTCTATCAGCGTCAGGTTCCATTCTAGGTTATAGGATATGAAAATGACCAGGATTCTGTCCTGGAGGAGTACACAATCAATGTGGACCACATAGCCCATTGGAAATAGGACCTGGCATAAGGTTTCTATGGAAAACATTCTCCCTCCAGCTTTGATATGCTAAGTTAACTGGATGATTCGATCAACGATGAAGGCTAGATAGTCTTGTCTAGCAATGACCAATAGCTTTGTTGTATCTCCTGTGCCACTTTATATTCAACTGGCAATGGCTGTTTGGAGCCTTGTGATAAGAATGATTCTGAGCATGAGTTCAGGTGGTGGGAAAGAATGCTGTGAGTGATTACTGATGTCTATTATAGGTAAAGAATGAGAGAATGGCTACATATTTGCTTTATCTGATGTAGCAAAAAGACAATAGACTAGAAACCTATTCAGGTATACCCCCGAGATATTGTGGGTTTGGTTCCAGACCATCCCACTAAAGTGAATATTACAATAAAGTGAGTCATACAAATTTTTTGGTTTCCCAGTGTATAACTATGCAGTTATGCTTACACCATACTGTAGTCTATTAAGTATGCAAATAGCCTCATGTCTAAAAGACAATGTATATAACTTAATTAAAATACTTTATTGCTAAAAAATGTTAACAATCACCTGAGCCTTCAGCGAGCCATAATCTTTTTGCTGGTGGAGTGTCTTGCCTCAGTGTTGATGGCTGCTGGCTGACCAGGGTGGTGGTTGATGAAGATTGGAATGGTTGTAGCAATTTCTTAAAATAAGACAACAATGAAGTTTGCTAAATTGGTTGACTCTTCCTTAAATGAAAGATTTTCCTGTAGCATGCAATGCTGTTTGCTAGCATTTTACTCACAATAGAAATTCTTGCAAAATAATTGAAGTCAGTCCTCTCAGACCCTGCCACAACTCCATCCACTAAGTCTACATAACATTCTAAATCCTTTGTTGTCATTTCAACAAAGTTTATAGCATCTTCACCAAGGGTAGAATCCATCTCAAGAAATCACTCTCTTTGCTCATCCATAAGAAACAACTCCTATCCATTCAAGTTTTATCATGAGATTGCAGCAATTCAGGCTCCACTTCTACCGTAATTATAGTTCTCTTGCTATTTCTACCACACCTGCAGTGACTTCCTCCACTGAAGTCTTAAAACCCTCAAAGTCATCCATGAGGTTTGGAATCACCTTCTTCCAAACTCCCATTAATGTTGAGATTTTCACCTCCTCTCATGAATCCCGAATGCTCTTAAAGGCATCCAGAATGGTGACATCCCCAGAAGGTTTTCAATTGATTTTGCCCAGATCTCTCAGAGGAATCACTATCTTTGGCAGCTACGGCCTTACAAAATGTATTTCTTAAATAAGAAGACTTGAAAGTCAAAATTTAGACTGGCTTGCCACAGGGTTGCCACAAACCTTCAATTTGTAAAAAAATGCAACATCTTTAAAGCTCAATCAAGTGAAGTGCAATAAAACAAGGTATGCCTGCACATAGATACTCTGATTTTAATTCCATCAATAATAACCATATGTCCTAGGCAAGTTAGCTGCTTTCTTTCTCTCAGTTTCCTCATCTATAGAACAAGGATGATAATATATACTCTACTCTGTCTTCCTCCCAAGTTTGCTAGTAGTGAATGAGATAAAGTATGAGAAAGCATTTGCAAACTGTAAATCACCATATATTTATAAAAGACTCATAATTACATTGTAAGTTAGTATCATACCCAAGGAATTAGGCTTTCATCTGAGGGTTGGAGGATCAATCAGCTTATTTACCTTTTTTGCGGACTTTATTTTGTTTTTCTATTCTGTCCGTATTACTGAAAGCCTTTGAAGAAGCTCTTTTTGATGCCAAGGAATATTCAAACTAGGAGAAGAGTATTATAAAGATTCCTTAAAAGTGAGGGGCAGAGTTCTCATGAGAACCCAGGAATAGTGAGTGTTCCTGGCAACTGGCCCCCAGCTCAAGATGAGGTGGGTGGCTTGTGATTTAATGTGGCCCTGGGGCCTTGTCACTACCTCAGCAGCAGACATCTTTGGTCCCCCACATAGTGACAGCTGTCTCATAGGCAACCCTCTCTGTGATGTTGGTGATGATGGTGATGATGATGATGATGATGAAGGTGAAGATAGTTATTGATAATGTGTCAGGCACTGTACCAAAGGCTTTACTGAGATTTCTTCATTTTACCCTTCAAACAGTCCTGTGAGGTAGGTGCTATTTTCATTTTAGAGGTGAGTTGAACCAAGTCCTAAGAGGCTAAGCAACTCCCAAGGTGACAGAACTATTGAGGATCATGTGAAAGCAAAGCTTGTTGAGGTCTCATACTCTACTTTCTACTTCCACCCATCCTGGAAGTCTCCATGCAAGCTGATATAACCACCCAACAAAGACTCATGCCTCAGGCCAGGGTTGGATATGACAACCCTGAGAGCCCCTACAGCTTGAAATTCTATGCATTTAGCCGCACGAACACCAAACAGCCATGTAAAGAACCATCGTTTTAAGCAGAAGGATTAGTTTTGGGGAACAAGCAACTTAATGAAACCAAAGTGAGCACAATTAACTCTGGTAGTGGAATGTGATAGTTCTATTATTCATAATTTTTTATAAAAAAGTATTGGGGTTATAAAAAAGTATTAAGTTCTAACAGTGTAGCAAAAAATTAGAATTTTCCCCCATTTCAGTCTCATCACCTGTTTCTGTTCCCAGAACTCGTAAAATTTCCATTTTCTAATATCACATTTTACAGAGCCCTTGTCCATAATGTAGACCACATCCTTTTAGCATTTACATCCTAGCAGGTAAATAACATTAATTTTAAGAAGTTCCCATCACATGCATCTTAAGAACTAGCGAAAGTCTATATATAGTGCAAATGCTTGGGCCTGTCTAGACCAGCAAAAGGAACTGTTTTGACATAGAAGATTGGGTAAAGTTTATTAGATTGACAGGTCCCTTATATCCTTTGGTTTCAAAATATCTCGTTGCAACTTCACTTCTTAAATTGTGTCCATTTTGCCCACAAAGTGATTGCAGGGACTTATAGATGGATAGATGGACACCGGGGCCAGATGGAGCTCAGCTGTTCAGTCCCGAATACAGCTCAAGCTTAGGGGCCAGAAAGTCCTACCCTTGGGTAAAAAAGTTACAGAGTCATCTGTCTGCATTCACAGAATAATATTTAGTATTTAATTCTAATCATACGGCTGTTTTCAGGGGAAAAATAAATTAATGTCTGCAAAGTGCTAGGTGTCGGAAACATTGAGGCCCTCAATGAATAGCAGCTGCTGCCATGGTTACGGTGGTGCCATGGCTACCATGGGCATCCTTCCGCGTCAATACATAAAGCTTTTCCTTCGCTGTTTAATGACTGCATAGTATTCCATTGTAAAGATAGTTTGTGATTTATTTATTCATCTGTATATTCTCAATTTCTTAGAATGAGTGTTATGTATCACATAAATAATAAGAAAATATTTTTTAAAGCTTGTACTTGCAACCACTTGTTCTGGCTACTAAAAACATAATTAGATATTGAAAGGACTCCCTAAACACACACATTTGTAGATGTAAGTGGAGTACTATTTTAGGATTATTGAAGAAAGCCTCACCTAGCTGATCTTTAAATAACAACAAATTCACATATTATTACTAATTAAGCATCCTAGAGAGCCCTAGCACATAGTGACACCCCTCTAAACTGGGAACAGGAGATCTCTTGATTTATTCTTTGCAATTAGCGGTAATCAGACTGCAAACACTATTGTTCTGCTAGTTAACTAATTTATTTAAGAGCCTGAGTATGAATTTTAGTCCCAAACCTCATATAAACACGGTGTCCTCCCCAGTGTCTCCCATTCTGTACTAGGATGGCCACATGGTCTATTTAGGAATCCACAGACACGTGCAAAAAGGTGTGATTATGAGTCAGCTTCATTTGGGATTCATCTGGGCACAGAAAGGCAGTTCCTTTTGTAGTTAACTTTGGAGATTTAACATTTTAAATATCATATAAATGTTTTAAAGGCATATCATAATTTCAAACCTATTGTAATGGATCGCTTCTCCCAATATACAGGGTTTTGTTTTGTTTTTTTTTTAAAGCAAAAGAATATATCATGTAGCCAGCTCTAAAAGGAAGTAACAGCTTTTACTTTTCATTGGAAGTTTGAAGGCTTTTCTGAAATCACTGTAATGAGAACAAAGAAAACTGTGTTTCTCTTCCAACTGCGTGCATAGATTACAGCTTTGCTATACATTTTATTGTGTCTTCCCATTACTTTTGCCGTGACATTTGCCTTGTTCTAATTACACAGCTATCTCAAGGCTTCTGGGGTGTGGGGAGGGAGAAGGTTTATCAGGCAACTTAAGCAACACTTTGCAAAGGGCCATTCCAGTCCACTACAGGGGCCGTGAGGACACAGGAGGACATGCCATCCATAATGCATGTGTCACGGCCCTTCCCCGCGGGATCCATTCTACTCTCTTGTGAATGAAAGCACAATTGTTAGACCCTTTGCACTTGGCATTTCAGACTTGTGTCTGTGAAACTATGAGCGTGACTTAACTCTGTCTGTGGCGTGAAGGTGTGTGTGGTGGTAATAAAACTGGTGCCTCAAGTCTGATCCTTAAAACAGAATGGGATGAGAGAGAATTGATGTATCCAACCCCTGAAAAGAACTCTTGGTACTATAATAACCTCCAAAAAGTCTTCAAATTCACAGATTTGGGAAACAGAAGGTTGAGATGAAGTGCTCCCAGGCAGTCACAGAGTTGGGTCCCCAAAGACCCTTCTGTGGAGTCAGCCCACAGCAGTGGCTACAGCTGAAAACCACAGGTGCAGATAAGGACCAGTGAGCCTCTGTCAGGCTCTGGCCAATAGTCCTACAGTTTGGGAAAGGCCACATCAGGATGTGCTCACAGCAATACAAAAATGGCAAAAGAGTAGCAAGGAATGTTCCTCTCCTACACAGGGGCCCAGAAGATGCACACACAAGACACGCACCGGCTCCACTGGAAGACGGTCTGGGAAAACAACAGCCAGACTGATCCTTTTTAAAAGAGTTTCATCACATCATATCTCTGCTCAAAACCTTCCAATAGCTTCCCAGCACACTCAGAATAAAGTCCCAAGGATTTCCCAGGGCCTGTAAAGTCCTACCAGGTCTACTCCCCTACCCCACGGCCCCTGCATTAATCGTCCTCACCACTTCCCACTCCCCTCTCTGCACCCCTGGGCTCCAGCCACAGGAATAGCAGGATGCCACTCTGAGCATACTCCTTCCTGTGTGTGGAACTCTCTGCTCTCAAGGTGTGCCCATGACTTATTTCCACACTTTTCTCTGCTTTTTTTCGTTTTTTGTCTGTCTTCCTCACCAGAAGGTAACTCCATGAGAGCAGGGGCTTTGTTTACCTTGTTCACTGCTGTGGCTCTCAATTCTAGTACAGTGACTGTCTCATAGGAAACACACCATAGATGAGACAGACATTGACTCAGAATTGCACTAGCAAATGTAAAACTGTGATACAGTGTTTGCACTAGTCAAGATAGGCTGGGTTTTGCTGCAGTAACAAGCAACCCCCAAATCTCAGTCATCTAAAATAACAAATTTTTGTTTCTCTCTCATAATACATTCCATCATACATCAGTGGGGTGGGAGGTAGCCTCTGCCAGGGTCATCCTCACTCAGTGATGAAGGCTGACTGAGACTCTATAGTTGGACAGTTGCCAGTCCACCGGCAGAGGGAAGAGATCAGAAGAGATTGGGCTCTTCCTTAAAGGCTTCTACATAGAACTGGTCCTCATCATTTCTGCTCCCATTTCACAGACCAAAGCAAGTCACATGGCCACATTAACTCCCTGGAGGCAAGGAAGCATGATCCAGTCCTGTGCCTGCAAGGAGGGGAATCGGAAATACAGGGTGGGGCAGAGGGGACGGCATGACTGGGCTGGACCTGGTTTTCTTGGCCGGATCCCTGGGTCCCCTATTGGGCCATGTCCATAGGTTGGCAGCTCTGCTGGGTGGCAGGCAGCTCCACCCCTGGCCTGGCTGGGGCTCCCTGATGCCTGGGGCCTCCCCAACCCACAGCAAGCCCGGGGCAAGGCACACAGGGACCAGTGTCAGCAGAGCAACATCAAAAGCATACATGGGCAAGGCTGAATCTGTGCTCAGGCTGAATGCCTAAGGGCCACAAATTGCTGAGCCATTGAGGAGCTTCCTATTTGCAGGGAGCTGGGGGACAGGGATGACTCATACATGAATGCTCCCCAAATTACAGGGTTGGCCCAGGAGGAAGAAGTTTGGGTAATACGATTGGAAAGGGGAGTGGGAAGTCAGACCTTGGAAAAGTCTCTTTTTATGTTTTTGAATTAGGAAGAATTTCAAACAAACTCAATAATCCACAGAATAGTACAATAAATCCCCATATACCCAGCACATTGCAGCTGTGACCACCAGCTGCCCACAACCTGACCTGCCCCCTCCTGTGTTATTTTGAAGCAAATCTCAGGCATTGGGTTATTGCTTCTGTAAATATTTCAGAATATCTCTCCAAGATGAGGGCCTTTTAAAACATAATCACAAAACTTATCTCACCTAAGAAAATTATTAATAATTTCTTAATATCATTAAATTTCTAATAAAAATGTTTTTTAAAAAGTACAGCATGCCCATAAAATCTAAAAACATAAGAGAATGCATAATAAATAGTTTACTGAATTATAATATTGTGATGGGATTATGTTGCTTCCAGAGTTTTGGCCACCCCATATTGGGTCAACAGCACTGAGGACTGTCACGGTGCTATGCGGAAAATGTCTGTTTCATCTATGGTGACTCAAAGGACAAATAACAGGGATCTGAACCCTACCTGTGGGGTCAGAAGGCTTTCCTGGTGCGGTGGTGCTTGAGCTGAGATTAGAAGGATGCGCCCTGGCGGGAGAACAAAGATGTTCATGCAGAACAAACGTCCTTGGTAATGGACCCGAGGTAGGGGTGTCAGGAAAGAATCAAGGGGGAGAATGGCTGGAGATAGAGCAAGGGAGGCCCATGGGGCCAGGATTCCAAGTGTGTTTGTGTGTTTGTGCAAGGGAGAGAGTGTGTATGCATGTACTATTTTTATAAAGCAGGTATCAAACCCAAATTGTTTCATAGCTTGTGTTTTCTTTTTTTACCCTAATGTTATATCGTAAACAACTTTCATTGTCATGATAAATTCTAACACAAATTTGTCATGATAGCATGTCATTATATAGTCAAGTCATAATTCATTTAACGAATCTCCTATTGTCCAATTTTGAAATGGCTTCAATGTTTTCATCACAGTAAATGACATTAAAGAGAAGACCATTGTAATTAAATCTTCACACTCTTCCACCATTATCTGCTTTGGATAAATTACTCAAAGCACTTTTGCTGGGTAAATGGGCATGCACGTTTTCAAAGTCCCTACTTCTCTCCTTTTTCCCTCCCTCCTTTCCTCCCTTCCTTCCTTCCTTCCCTTCATTCTTTCTTGCTTTCCTTCCATGAACTGACAAATCCTTCTCAGCAAAGCCGCTCAGTACTCACACCCAATTTGACTTTACTTTAAAACATTAGAACATTTGAAAGCCATTTTATTTCAGTATTTTCTAGCACAATGAATTATACTAGATGCAAGGGAAAGAGTTGAGAGGAAAGAGATCTCCGAGTGCGCAGGGATATTTCATTGAGACAAAACAGCAAAACTCATCTATCACACAATAGTTTCCAGTAAGTACCCATCATCGCATCCACAGTATAGATCTCTCTAGCAGCAAACATTTAGGGGCCATATAATTCAGGAGTCATTGTCGAAACAGATCAATGGGCCCTGCACATAACAAGCTTTCACCCGCAATTGAGGGCTGGGGAGTCTGCGCCTCTCTTGACTGAGCAACCTGGACCGTGAATGGCAAATCACCATTCAGCCCTCGGTGGGAGGCAGCACTTTCCATTCCTAGCCCAGCCCTGAAGAGGCGGAAAGGGGAAGCAGTGTGGCTTTGTGGTTTGATTAGAGGACTGGGCCATTAGAACTTCAAGTTCTCTTTTGGGCTCTGCCAATGACTTCTCCGACGGCCTCAGTACTGTCTGTCTCCTTTTTCTTAGCAGTAAAATGGAAACAACAATGCTTCCATTTAAAGAATACATCCAAGTGCTTGAAGACTTTTAACACGTCTCGGCATCCGTGAAGGAAACTTTGTTACCCAGGGCAATTAATTTTTTTAATCCCCCATTTTTGTCAGAATTTTTGTCATACCACTTCCAGAAAAATCTAGCTTTAAAGGTCACTTAAAGAGGACAAATCAAAATGAAAGTACCGGCCCAGTGCAGTGGCTCACGCCTGTAAGTAATCCTAGCACTCTGGGAGGGCAAGGCGGGTGGATCTCTCGAGGTCAGGAGTTCGAGACCAGCCTGAGCAAGAGCGAGACCCCATCTCTAGTAAAAATAGAAAGAAATTAATTGACCAACTAAAAAAATATATATATATAAAAAATTAGCCGGGCATGGTGGTGCGTGCCTATAGTTCCAGCTACTCGAGAGGCTGAGGCAGGAGGATTGCTTGAGCCCAGGAGTTTGAGGTTGCTGTGAGCTAGGCTGACGCCACGGCTCTCCACTCTTACCTGGACAACAAAGTGAGACTCCGTCTCAAAAAACAAAAAAAACAAAAAATGAAAGTACCAATGAAAAATAAGAAGTGGGGAAAATTTTTTTTTCTTTATCTCCACAGTAAACAATTAAGCAAAAGTAATATTAAAATATGAAGCTCATAGGAAGTATGAAAACAATGTACAAGAATTATTTGTTTAGAGTTATGGAAAAATAACTTATTATTGAATGAAAAAGATAATGAAAGTAGTATGATTCCATCTTTGAAAATTGTGAGCACATATAGATTTAATACATTACATATAGGAGGAAAAATCTAGAGGTATACACACAAAAAATTATCAAGTCGTTTTCTGTAGGTTTTCATTTTCTTCCTGTTGGCCTATCTGTATTTTCTGATTTTTCTACAATGAACGTAAATTACCTGAGTGCTAAAAATTATTTTAGAGTAAGCGATGAATATTTTAGAGGACAATGATCTTTGTGAACCTAAATAGAGAATAAACCGAGAAGCTGTTGTGTTGTATATGTATGGACATGATCCAAATGAGTAATATGAAAGTTTTGTTTTCATTGGAAAGATGTTAAGTAAAGGAAGGGGAGCAGGTATTTCCTGACTTCAAGTAGGCGTATTCAGGGACTTGGTTAGGAATAGTTACTCAGCTGGGAATGGTGGCGAGCGCCTGTAGTCCCAGCTACTCGGGAGGCTGGGACAGGAGGATC
>VBSM01003190.1:10274525-10285914 GCA_008086735.1 Cheirogaleus medius | reverse complement strand
AAAAAAAAAAAGAAAGAGGTTTTTATCTCTCTTCACTTCTTGTAATTCTTTAATATACTCCTAGACTGGCCTTAACTAACAGGATGCATGAAAGAAAAGCCCAGTATTTATTTTTTAATTTATATTATTTAATGTCAAGAAAAATATATAATTAGGAAGTCATCTAAATTCAACTCTTATTTTCAATTGTTAAATTTACCTCCTCCTTGACTTCTTCTTCCTCAGTCTCAGTAGATATAGATGGTACCTTGGGCTTGTGCCATGATATCTGTAGCCGACGGTCTTTGAATTTTGACCCTTGGTTTGCAGCCTAAAATATTTTAGAAGAACACATGAGTTTGCACTCACATTTACTAATGATTTGCTCTAATTTTGTGATACTTTAAAAAGTATAATGATTTGGGGAGGGAAATCTGCTAAGATGGATCTACAATCTCTACTGAAAGCTAGAAAAAATAAAATACCTTTTAATTAGAGCAACTATATGTTCTGGTTTGCCTATGATAGTCCCTAGTTTATATCCATGTCAGGTAAAATTTAGCATTTGTCTTGCCTAGGATGATAAATTTATATAGTCACTACTTTCAAAAGTCATGATGAGGACAATAAATATTCTTTTCTTATATTTATTAAACTTTGGCTTTAATATCTACATATTTAGACTCAAACCTTAAAAATATTTAAGTAATTTAAAAAGGTGAATCATTTCATATATACTCATCTCATCACATCTCTTCCAGCCCCTTTGTTTAATAAAGCTCTTCCAATTTCCTCTTCTGAAATGTTACACGGTAACAAGTACTCTCATTTACATACTCAACAAGTGTTAAACACCTACTATTCTAACTCTAGGTAAAACCTGAGTTAAAATCAAAACCCACAGATACTCAACTCACTTATATAAAATGGTGTAGTATTTGCATGTAATCTGTACACATCCTCCCATATATTTTAAATCATCTCTAGGTTACTTAAAATACCTAATACAATGTAAATGCTATGTGTAAATAGTTGTTATACTGTATTGTTCAGGGAATAATGACAAGGAAAAAGTCTGTACATGTTCAGTACAGACACAAGCATTCATTTTTTTCCTAATATTTTCGATCCACCATTGGTTGAATCCATGGATATGAAACCCACAGATACAAAGGGCCGACTGTATACACAACTGAAATGTGTGTATATGTGTGGTTAAAAAAAATCTGTAAGAATGTTCATAGCAACACTGTTTAGAAAAGTCATAAAGTAGAAATAACTCAAAAATAACCATCAATGGGAGGATGGGAGGATGGAAAAATAAACTGTGGTATATTAATACAACTGAATATTATACAGTAATAATAATGGCAAATTACTGTTACATGTAACAACATGATGAATCTCACAAATATAATGGTAAAACAAAAGAAGCCAGACGCAAAAGAACACACAGTGTGTGATTCCATTCACATAAAAATTTAAAAACAGGCAGAATAATACTACAATATTTAGGAATGCACATTTTCGTGATAAAACTAGTTAATTCTCATTATTTGCAATAGTTATATTCTACAACACTGCTGCAAACACTGAACTAGCAAATATTGAACCACTGCTATTAGGGAAAATACAGGATTAGGTTCTTATGAGCCTCTAGAACAGGGGTCCTCAAACTTTTTAAACAGGGGAACAGTTCACTGTCCCTCAGACCGTTGGAGAGTGCGCACTGTGGGCCGGGGGCGAGTCGGCTGCTAAGCAGGACAGGCAGCTGCGGCATGTGGCTCTCGGGCCGTAGTTTGAGGATGCCTGCTCTAGAAGGTCACAATATGTATGGCAAATGACCAGTACATAATCTTGTTTTACATATTTCTGTTTTAAAGATATCTTATTTAATATATATTGTGATTCATTAACACTGAACACATGACCAAAAGCACTGTAACTTACACCTAACCAAAGTTTAACTACTGTGTTTCCCCAAAAATAAGACAGGGTATTATATTTATTTTTCCTCAAGAAGATACCCTAGGGCTTATTTTCAGGGGATGTGTTATTTTTTTTAAGTACGGTACAACAATCTACATTTATTCAAATATAGTTAAATCGTCTTCTTCTGGAACATCATCATAATTCTCCAAACCCCGAATTCCATCCTGAATTTTTTGCGACTCTATTTCCTTTAGAACCATTGGCCCCAATCTCTCCTGTCGAGCAATAGAGCTCTCATGGGGCAGATGAGAAGGACTGCTCGTCTTCTTTACCGCTCAGGGACGAAATGCATGGGTTGTGCAGATACGCTGCGTAGCCATGCCCATCACTAGGTCTTATTTTCGGGGTAGGGCTTATATTGCGCAAATGCTTAGAAATCCTGCTAGGGCTTATTTTATGGGTAGGTCTTATTTTCGAGGAAACACGGTAACACATGTATCTTCACAAGGCATACCACAGCCTTCTTGTACTTAACACTAAACAGCACTTCACAACTTCACTTGGGAGCCATTTTAAACAGTTTAATCAGCCAACAAAAAGCTCAAAAAATGAGAAAAATATGACATTAAATAGACTGCAAAAAGGACATTTGTTTACAGTATGAAGGTTGAAACAAGAAGGCAGAGCACTACTTTATTCAACCTCAGCTGGACGTGTGTGCGTCAGGGGACATGCGACTCTATGCATGTCCACACATGACCACAAAAGCACTATGAGTATTGATTTTGGGGTTACAAATAAATTTTAGTGAGTAGATAAATTGGCAAATATGAAATTTGAGAACAACAAGGATTGACTGTATAAAGAAAGCAAGGAGGAGACTATCATAAAGTGAGGCTAATGGTTACTTCTCTGGGGAGGAGAGAAGAGACTGAGAGGGACACAGGAGTATGTCTGGGGCCCTGGGAATGTTCCGTTTCTTTACCTGAAGGGGAGATATATGGGTGTTTGCATTCTAATAAATCACTGAACTATGTTTATGAATGGTATAGGTGTTTTTGTTTTGTTTTGAGACAAGGTCTTACTCTGTTGCCCGGGCTAGAGTGCAATGGCATCATAATAGCTCACTGCAACCTCAAACTCCCGGGCTCAAGTGATCCTCCTGCCTCAGTCTCCTAAGTGCTAGGATTATAGGCGTGAGCCACCGCGCCTGGCCAATATAGTTTGTCTTAATAAACATTTTAAACCATATGAGTATTGCCTTCATAACTTTTAAGGAAATATCAAATAGCTAGGATTTTTATGTGAAAAAAGCAAGGTTTGGAATACAGGCCTATATTTATAATATGATTCCATTTTGGTAAATGATTTTAAAGTGAAAGGCTTTATATATGTATTCTTATATACATAATTTCTTAAATAAAGATAAGAATGGTGACCATCTTTTAAGAATAGGCAAAGATTAATAAAAGGGTGATTTTTACTTTTATTAACCATATTTTTAACCATCTGCACATATTACTTTACATTTTAAAAAACTTCTAAAACAACTCAGAACTGACCTCATAAAATATCACTTACCTATTAAAATACCTAATTTTTCTATATATACATACATATTCTCTTACATGCATACCTATATATGGCTTGAAATAATGAAATATTGGGAAAAAATCAGAAGTTCATCAATTGGGACTGTTTAAATGTATTATGATACATCTATGCAATGGTAGAAGGTGTTCAGAGAGAAATAAATCTAGTCCAGCCATTTTCCCAGATCACAAACTGATGCCAGATCTGTGCCAATCATAATTCATGAATCACCTGACTAGCAAAGATGAAAAAACAAACCCCAAGTGCTATGTGAGGATAATGGAGCAAACAGGTACTCTTATTCAATGATAGTGTAAGTATAAATTAGTACATTCCTGAATAGCAATCTGGCAAGCTGTACCAAATATGCATGCCTTTGATCCAGTTTTCTTATTCCTAGGAACTTACCTAAAGCAATGGTTCTCAATTGGAAATAATAACATCACTCTAGGGGGTATTTTGGTGGTCACACTGATTGAAGAGTACTTACTGGCATTGAGCAGGTGGGAGCCGGGGATGCTAAAAGTAATGTGCAGGTCTGTCCCACACAGTGAAGAATTATCTCACTCAAAAATGCCAAATCTGATATACATATATACATTGTTCATAATAGTTAAAAATGGGAAACAACCTGCCTACCTAACCATCAGTAGGAGACTGGACATATAAATTATTCTTATAATAGAATGCCCTTAAATCAGACAAATGTATACCTATATTCATAAACATGAACATGCTATGTGCAAAAAAATAAACTCCCAAACAGCATGGGTAGTATGTAGTATGTAGTAGTATATATAGGGGCTATATAGTATATATAGGGGCTAGAAAGGTATTCATAAAGACATGAGATTTCAGATTTGTTGTGCCTTATCCTTTATAATTTTTATTGTTTAAATGTTCTACAAGCAGGAATTATCTTTGTAAAGAAACTTTAAAAATCAAGAGAAAAAAATTAATAGAGTTCCAGTGATTTTGTAAAGGTCACAAAATTATTACTGCCATATTTCACTAGTAGGACTAGCTACCAAAATTGTATTTTTTCCTGAAGAATCTTCTACACAGTGAAGTGTGTAGAAAAGGTAACTTCCTGATAACTTGTGACAATGACAATAAATATTGGTAGTTCACAAAACATATACATTACTAAGTTTTTAACAAGGTCTGATAAAGAGGAATCGAGGAAGCACTATCCAAAAAAGTCTCTCCAAATGTGCAATACAGAGAAAAGGTAACTTTTGTGTTGGTAAACACAAGAAACCTACTAACTTGCCTAACTATAAGATATCACTTCCATGTACAGTAAAATTCTCAAATATGTTTTTCAGACAAGTGGAAGATGGGTAAAAAACCCAACTAGGGAGGCTGTGGGGAAAAGCTAATGTATGTGAGAAGTCTTCAGTAATTATAAAAGTACTTAGTTTCCATATATGAGTTTCAGGAATGGCAAGGGTAGGGAATTAGAGGCTTTTGCCAGTAAGAACATAAAAATTATAACGAATTACATAAATATCTTGGGGAGTACAGGTTCTAAGCAGTACAGTATAGAGGTTCTAAACCTCTTTTTTAAGCCTCAAAGGGCTGGCCAGGTGCGGTGGCTCACGCCTGTGATCCTAGTACTGTGGGAGGAAGTTTGCACTCAGGAGTTAGAGACGAGCCTGAGCAAGAGTGAGATCCCGTCTCTACTAAAAAAAAAAAAATAGACAGAAATTAGCTGGACAACTAAAAATACACAGAAAAAATGAGCCGGGTGTGGTGGCGCACACCTGTAGTCCCAGCTACTTGGGAGGCTGAGGCAGAAGGATCGCTTGAGCCCAGAAGTTTGAGGTTGCTGTGAGCTAGGCTGATGCCACTGCACTCTACCCAGGGCAAAAGAGCAAGACTCTGTCTCAAAACAAACAAACAAACAAAAAAATCATGTTTTTAAAGGCAGCAAGATACAGTTGAACATTTAGATGATTCTTCTTTTCACTATTAAGAGAGTGCTACAATGAGCATACTTATATAGCTGCCATTTGCATATAATCATAATTGCCTTATGATAAATTCTTAGAAATAGACAAACTTTGGACAGAAGAACAAACTTTGAAGGACTATAGAATTAGATCCTTACACTTAAGAATAGCTTCACTAAAATCCATCCATCATCTTTCCATATAGATATGGTTCATCCATGATCATTTCACAATCATTAAGGAAAGCAGAACATTGAAAATATAGATTCTACCTTGGGGTCTTTATGAGCTATAAAATAAAAGATCTTGAAGAAGAGTTTTCTTTTAAGTTTGCTAAATCTATTTACAATAACATCTAAGCATATGTATTTCTGTACTTCTTTGAAAGAAAGCACATTATATTGTCCAAGTAGCTATTATATTATTTAATACTAGAGGAAGTGTCCTCCCAGTATGAAAAACCATCTGATGGCACCCCATCACCCCCTCAAAAAAAAAGCCATCAAAATGTTTTGATGGCACTGTTTTGTTCTTGAAGTTACCTCATCTGCCTTAGCTTTGTTTGGTCCTTCCCCAAATGCCTGGACACACTCATATCTGCCAAATGAATGCCACATTCCAGACTAATCAAATATAGAATATGTGCATAAAAATTGGTTATTAGATGCTTTAGAATGGTTCTATTTCTGAGAAGGAAAGAGATTCATTTGAGCATGACTTCTGGGTCAAAACTTAAACATCTATGTACAGTCTCCAGTGACTGTAGGATAGAATATGCAGCTTCCTTCTTAAACAAGATTATTTCCTTTTTGTAACTGGAACTTTCTGCAATGAGGCAAATTTATAAAAATTCTGCTTTACATGATCCCTTATCACCTCACCAGAGCTGTTATGGGTCTAAATGCCCAATTTATTTGGCAAGGAGATTTTAATTTTATATATTCAACATGAAAACACAAAAATCAACATTTATACTGCCTTTACAACAAGAACACCCTGCACTTGTGTGGTGTTCCTCCATATATTCTCTTCTTCACTCTTCAAAGAAGTCAATTAGAGCTATTCTCCCACTTTACAAAAAAGGAAAATAAGGGTCACATCAGTGAAAAAACTGGGTCAAGAGGGAAGTGGCCGCAATTCAGATGACTCTCAAATCTGGACACTTTTTATAATAGCACATCTTCAAAAGCCAGGGTAAAACAGGATTCATGGGCATCAAGCTAATAAAAACACCTGGAGTGAAGCCTTGCTCTTTATGATTTCCCTCACCATCTTTAACACTTAATAGAGCTGGAAATGTTTCCTCTCACAAAAATTGTTTCAGGAATAGGGAACCTGGTTATCTTAGTTCTGCCACTCATTATATGATATTGGTTGGTTGACATTTTTGAAGTTTTGGTTTTCACATCTATACACACAAGATTTCACATGTATTTCACATTTATCCAGTTATTTATGTTGTATATGAGATCATATATGAAAATGCTCTAGCACAAATAATACTCAAAAAATACTAACTGAATGAATGAGTACTTGGAAAGCGAATATGCACTGTATATATCCAAAATTTTAAGACATTTGCCTGTAGCATATCTTTATTTGCACATTTGCTTAAAAGTAAGTGGTCATCATTGCATACAGAATATAAATAAACATGTCTGTTATCCTAATAAATCCTTTCTTTGAAATTTACCTCCATCCCAGATTATTTCATTATTGACTATAAATATCTGGCAAATCATGTAATAATCCTAAAACAAAAATCAAAGATAGCCTTGGGACAACTTGTCACTACATTTAAGCAGAGTATTAAAGAATTACAGGTGGGGTGCGGTAGCTCACGCCTGTAATCCTAGCACTCTGGGAAGCTGAGGCAGGTGGATCGGAGTTTGAAACCAGCCTGAGCAAGAGTGAGACTCCGTCTCTACTAAAAATAGAAAGAAATTAATTGGCCAACTAAAAATATATATAGAAAAAAATTAGCCAGGCATGGTGGCACATGCCTGTAGTCCCAGCTGCTTGGGAGGCTGAGGCAGAAGGACTGCTTGAGCCCTGAAGTTTGAGGTTGCTGTGAGCTAGGCTGATGTCACAGCACTCTAGCCGGGGCAACAGAGTGAGACTCTGCCTCAAAAAAAATAAAAAGGAATTACAAAGCAAGAGATGCTTCTTCATCTTTAAATATATTAATAGGAATTTGCTAATATCCATGTTTTTATAACTGTATTTTCTAATCCATAAAAAATTTGACATTTATACAAACTGTAGCAAGGAAAATGCTGAATACAGTATTTCTAGAGTTAGCATTTGTTACTTTAAAAACTTACTGAGAAATGAAGTAAATCTTCTTTTTCCTCCTCAGTGAATCCCCCAACTGTTAGTGCTTTGGGGCGGTGGTCCACCACCATGTGATTCAGTGAGCCCCTTCCTCTTCCTCCACGGCCTCGGCCTCTTCCGCGACCTTGAGAGGACATGGTCTTTCCTCGACCCACAGGTAAAATACCTAATCGTGCAGCCTGAACAACAAAAGGTAGAATGTAATATACATTGTTAGACTGAACCTTGGAAAACAGAGAAAAACTTTTTAAAGATGTTAAATGAGGTGAGTTAATAATTCCTTTTAAATCTTACCTCAACCTGTAACTGATTAAGCTTTTTCCGTAATTCTGTTGTGTCTTCTCCTGAGGATAGCCTCTTGTGGAGGTCCAGTTCAGTATCTAATAACTCTTTCTGGGCCTTTGGAAAAATTTAAAGTAAAAAGGTATTTTTTTAGATAAATTCCAAGATCTTATTCAGAACATTATAGTTACATAATACATACATCTCTTGGGAAAATGAGAGTAAGAAGATGCAGTAAACATGGGTGCTTTAAAGAAAGTAACTTTATAGATTTAACAGTGCAAACATGTTAAAAGTATAAGGATATCAGTGAAAAGTAATAAGCAGAATTACTGCATAAGATGGCCTAAAAATCAGACTCTGATACTAGTCACCTGAGTTTAGGGAGCTGAGAATAATTTCACATAATAAAGCATTATAGATGAAACAGAATAAGGCAAAATAAATTATTATTATTATTTTTTTTTTTTTTTGAGACAGAGTCTCACTCTGTTGCCCGAGCTAGAGTGTGGTGGCATCAGCATAGCTCACAGCAGCCTCAAACTTCTGGGCTCAAGCAATCCTTCTGCCTCAGCCTCCTGAGTAGCTGGGACTACAGGCACGCGCCACATGCCCAGCTAATTTTTTCTATATATATTTTTAGTTGGCCAATTAATTTCTTTCTATTTTTTAGTAGAGACGGGGTCTCGCTCCTGCTCAGGCTGGTTTTGAACTCCTGACCTTGAGCGATCCACCCACCTCGGCCTCCCAGAGTGCTAGGATTACAGGCGTGAGCCACTGCGCTCGGCCAAAAATTTATTAATAGTACAAAGATAACAGTTACATAATTACTTTCAGATTGGAACCTATTACTATTCTCTTTTTTGTAAGAGACAAATGATCAGTCTTTAGGTGGCATGACTATGAGAGATTTTTTTTTCCTCCCATGTATTCATTAATTTTTAAAATGTGTGTATGTTCTTTCTGTAATGAACGAAATTTCAATAAAAATATTTTTATTATATTTCTAAAAAGCCGTCTTAATGAAACACTTTACATTCCTATACTGATAAAGAACAATAATTTCAACTGTAATATAATATTGTACATAATAATTTGCAGTCTATATATCTGACAAATTTATTTCCAGTTCTCAAAGGGTTGGAATGATCTAAAATCCCACTACAGAGCTGTGGTATAATGGGACCACTATCAAAAGCAAGTACTCTCCAAGGGAAAGGAAACAGATGGAAATTAATAAAGTTAGATCAAATGGATCTAGAACTTCTGATTATTCTTTTCAATAGCATGCCACATTTTTATCCATACTAAAGCCAGTGACACCTTTAGACTTAATTAAAACAGATGGTTCTAGCCTGGCGAGGTGGCTCACGCCTATAATCCCAATACTTTGGGAGGCCAACATGGGAGGATCACTTGAGGACAGGAGTTCAAGATCAGTCTGGGCAACATAACGAGATCCTATCTCTATAAAAAATTAGAAAAATCATCCAGGTGTAGTGGTGGGTGCTTGTAGTCCCAGCTATTTGGGAGGCTGAGGCAGGAGGATCATGCCACTGCACTCCAGCATGGGTGACAAAGAGAGACCTTATCTCAAAATAAAAAGGATTTTATTACAACAGTATTGTAACGATAGAACAAAACTACTGAAACAGGAAATCTCTTTCCTCACCATCACTCTAGCAGTTTCATCTTCAGCACAGGGAACCAAAAAATTCAATTAAAAACCACATCTTTGTTCAAAGAGGGTATTATCACCTCTTCTCAAAGAGAGTACATAGTGTCTACAGAAACACTAAAAAAAACCCCACAACTATATATTGTTTGCCTATATCCCCATTAGGCTATTAGCTACTGAAGGAAGGGTCCCACTGTACTTTCCATGATAGATGTTCAATAACCCTATGTTAAATGAAAAATGCAAACAGATACCTCTGTTTTTGTCTTCACTTTAGATGGTGTGGAGACTGTGGAAGATGTTTTTAATTCATCTTTTAATTGTGAGATCTTTTCTCCAAGCTCTTTCAAAGTCTTCATTATATTTGCTCTTTCTTCTGGTTTCATGTTTTTGTTTTTTTCTAGCTTGGATATTAGCATCTACAAAATAAACAGAATATAAATAAACCTTAAAAACTTTAGTATTATGTATATCTTTGTAAAATCAATTCAATGTATCAATTCCATGTGCAAAATAATGAGCTCGCTTTACCTTTTGACATTCTATTTGTTTTTCTAACATTTCTTGCCTCTTTTTTCTCATATCTTGTTGTAGCTTCATTGCTTCCTGTATGAATAAGTAAACAAAGTAGTTAACAGATTACAAAACTGCCAATGATACATCATGGTCCGATATTCAACTAATTTCTTCTAGGTCATCTCTAAGACAGATTTTCCTCATAATCAAAAATTAGCTGAAACCAGAGATGAAACCTTTGAATATATTTTCCCCAACACTTCCAATATAATAGAGTTCACACTTATAACTGTACTTAATATTTAAAATATTGGACACTAACTAGCTTTATCTATGAGGTTTACTGACTTGAATGACCTGAATGTCTTTATGAAGAAAAATAGCTGTTTAAACTTGCCAATAAGCCAAATCCTTATTTTTGAAGTTTAAAGTTTAAAAATGTGAGATGCAACTATAGATTAGAAATGATAGCAAAATCTATGAATTTTGCCACAGAAATTTTGCCTACCACCCTCCTATTAATTAAATATCTAATTATACTGAGACAGTATATATAAATATTTTATCTGAAAAACCCTATGTGAGCTTAAATCTAAGATGACAATGAAACTCTGAAATGAATGTTAATAATAACTATTAATACATAAATGCTACACTTTATGTGAAACATTATCTAACTTACAAAACCAAAATGGAATTTAAAAAGAAAATAAATATTAAAAAATGTCTTCTTTTCCTTAGAGAAATAAAAACATGACAGAAAAAATTTTAATCCTTGTGTTTCATATGGCCACTGAATGGCAATTGTGAAACACTTTTTCTGTATGTTTATCCTTTTTTTCAAGTGTACGTTAAATAGAGAAGAAGCTAAATAACATTACGATGCAGTTTCACAACAACATGAATTGATTTAAAGGTGTTAACATAATCACTTGAGAATTCAATGGGTCTTTTCCTCTGTAAGGCAAGAAGAAATAAGACTGTTACCTGTTTTTTCTTAAGAACTTCTTGAACATCATGAGTTTTAGATCCTGAACAAAGTTTTGAAGGTGTCTTTAAGTTTGAGGAACTGTAAATCATTTTTTGATGGCCTGGAGATGAAAATATCTTAAAAAAAAAA
>VBSM01003190.1:10257558-10274425 GCA_008086735.1 Cheirogaleus medius | reverse complement strand
CTCCTGCCTCGGCTTCCCAGAGTGCTAGGATTACAGGTGTGAGCCACCGCGCCCAACCTATTTTATTTTCTTAATTGCAAGAAAAAGAACAGCAGTCCCTGGCTGGAGGGTATCGTCGTCAGTTATTTTCCATAAATGAAATGCCAAATAAAAACTCATGTTTCCCATAACTGGAAACCCTTCTAAGACTCAAGCTACTTTACAATCATAATCTTAATATTATACTTAATCAAATGCTATGAGTTTATATTAAAATATAAGACAATAGTTGGCTCACAGATCTGACTTTGCAAGCAACCAAGAGGTGGCCATCGTCATTGTGCTGGTTTTGGTATTTGGATTCTTTCTTCTTTTGAACAGATGACTCTCCAATTAATCTCCCGTGTCTTTAAGGCACAGTAGAGCTACATGGTACACTATAATCAATCCAGTTCAAGTCTTCCCTATCATATTCTGTTCTTTTTTTACTTTTTATTAATAATTAACTTTGAATACATGATATGAGAAATGCAGGAAATAGTATGAAGAAATTCATGGAAAATTCAATCATGTAAATAATATATTCAAATATAAAATCTTCTCTCAATCACTACAATACTTAATTATCCTCAAAATTAAGTTACTTTGGCGGGGCACAGTGGCTTATGCCTATAATCTTGGCACTTTGGGAAGCTAAGGTGGGAGGATGGCTTGAGGCCAGGAGTCTGAGAGCCTGGCAATAGTGAGATCCTGTCTCTACAAAAAAATTTAAAAATTAGCTGGACATGGTGGTATGAAACTATAGTCCCAGCTACTTGGGAGGCTGAGGCAGGAGGATCGCTTGAGCCCACAAGTTTGAGGTTGCAGTGAGCTATGATGACACCACTGCAGTCTACCCCAGGCAACAAAGCAAGACCCTGTCTCAAAAAAAAAAGCTACTTTACACAGGAAATTCCCTCAAGTACTGTAAAGTACTGTAAGAACTCAGCATAGATGATGTTCATGTTATTATTTATTTTATTATTAAAATTAAAATGGCAACACCTACAATTTACTGAGCACTAATTATTTGCCAAGCACTTCTCTTTTACGCTTTACTAACATGAAAGCTTTAATCCCCATAGCAACTCAGTTTATGAAAATGAAATTAACCCAAGTTATCTAAGTACAGCTATTAAGAGGTCAAGTCAAGTCAGTCAGGGCTATCTGAGTTCAAAGTCTACAATCCTTTTTTTTAAAAATGAATTTTTTTAAATAGACAAAAGTACAGAAAATTGTATAAAACTTGATATATGCATCATCAAACAGAAACAATGATCAATACATAAAATAATCTTCTTTTACTTATATCCTCAAATACTACATTCTTACCCCAAATACCATATCATCTGTAATATTTCAGTTGTATCTCTAAAAGAGATAAGGACTCCCTTCATTTTTCAACATAAAACACAATACCATCATCACACTTAAAAGGTAGTAATACTTTTTAAAATATCATTAAATATTCACATCTCCAGCTTGTACTATAATTTTCTAAACAACTTTTCCCACTTGTCTGTTAAGGTCCATGTAGTGCAACTGGTTATGTCTCTTTAACGTCCCTTTTAATTCTTAAGTTTCCCTCTCTATCTCTTTATTTGCCTTGCACATTATTTACGAAACCAGGTCACTCTTGCAGTAGTATCCCCCACAGGATTCTGTGGTACCAATGAACATGGTTCTTCTGCCCCTCAAAATTCCTTTAAATTAGTAGGTAAATCTAGAGCCTTATTGAGATTTGTTTTTCTCTTTGACAACTTCCTCACTTTCTGGTTTGACAAAATATTCTAGGTTCATTTGTAACACTTCCAATCCCAAAGCTGGAGACAACCATTTCTTCAAGGATTCCTGGTTCCTCGGAGTGCTAGGGGTGCTCATTGCCCCTGGGCTGGTCATTGTTTCTAGATCTTTTCCGTGAAAAGAATTAGGAAATTTGGGAAGTTTATTTTGTCGCTTTTTAAAAAAAAGATAAAATACAACTTGAGTTTTTACTGATACTTTCAATTCAAATGCAGGACTGCAATGTTTTTACCTAATCTCATTTATCTTCCATCTCTCTTTTCAACCACACTGAAAATCTCAGTTTATCAATGACATCATTCCTCATTGATAAATAAATCAAATAATTCCTCATTTGATTTATCCTACAATGCTCACAAATCAGTTTCAGAATACCAACCATTACCAACATGAGAGTTAAAAAGAGCTTTTTTTTAAAACTGCTTTTTGTCTTCAGGATATATCCCATTAGAAATACATCGTCAAATTACCGAGTTTTAAATCACTCTCTATGCAGATATGCTAGTTCACTTGTTTCATTTTTCTTTTCAATTTCTAGGATTACTTCTATTTCATTTAATTTTATTTTATAATTACATTCAGCATTTAAATGATTCCAAGTCATATCTACAAAACAAGACATAGTCAAAAGTTGTCTAACTTCTATACTTGCCATTACCACCACATTTAAATTATACGCATTATCTTTTTGGTTTTTCTATTATAAGCAAATATTTGTATTTGTTCACTGTCTCTACTTTTACTTTTTTACACCAGCAGTGCCCCACTATACATTTTCTTCTTCCAATTTGCCTTTTTTTTTACTTAATATATCCTGATAATCACTCCATGGTACATAGAAAAATATTCCTCATTTCTCTGTAAGGTAGCATATACTCTACTGTGTGGATGTAACCAGTCCCCTACAGATGAGCATTTGGGTTATTTCCAGTCTTTTGCTATTATAGAATCTACAATTACTAGCCTTGCACATATGTCTTTTCATATTTTGGCTAGGATACCTTTGGCACAGATTCTTAGAAGGAAGATTATTTTAGAGTAAATGCATACATAATTTTGCCAGATATTATACTGCCAAATTTCCTTTCATGTGGGTTGTATCATTTAGCATTTCTATCCGCATCTAAATCTCAGATACATTTGGAATTTATCCTGGTTTATGATGTAATTAAAAATGGATCTAATTTTTATCTTTTTCACATGGCTATCCAGTTATCCCAATACTATTTACCAAAAAGTCTGTAACTTCCCTACTGATTTGGGATACCTTTGACATCATTTAATAAATTTCTATTTGCAGTCTATTTCTATAATTTTATCTTCTGTCTCACTGCTCTAGTCATGTGCCAATATCCAATTGTTTCAATTATAGTAACTATATAGTATTTTTTTGGGCTAGCCCCCATTGTTGCTCTTCTTTTTCAGGGTTATTTTTAGCTCCCTTTGCAATAATCACCATACTCGAAGTCATTGTACATATATATTACTAAAAGCAAATGTAACTGCTCACTATATATTTCAAAGTTTGTTTTATTATGACAGAATACACCTTCACTACATTCCTAACTATATTAAAGAAGAAAATAACTAAAGAAATAGACAAATAAAAACATTTATCTATGAATAGCTAAAATTCTCAAAGTCCTACTTGGCTTTGAGTAGAAAAAAAAATTTAACTAGCAAATTTCTGACTGAGTCATGGAAATTATGGAGTATATATGCCACACATAGATCAGCTATCACACTTGTCTTGATTAAGGAAGACATTATAAATCTGGATGATAATCAATTTTGTTAAGTTCCTTGTTAATTTATTAAACGACTCTAAATATATTTCAGATTCACAGAAATGCATACCTGGCAATCGTCTCCAGCACCACCAGACTGATTCAACAAGTGTGACGCATCACTCTGGTTACCACTTGCATGTCCAAGACGATGTTTAACAGGAACTTTATTAAGAACATATGCACCCGATGTCTGTGGTTTGTTAATTATCTAGATACACAAAATAAACACTTATATGGTAAAAGTTCAAAAGCAAGCCTAGGAATGATATAAATTTAGGGTAGTGATTACCACAGGGAAGAAGATAAGAAAATGGGAATGGGAGGGTGCTTCAATTATCTGTAAAGTTTTATTTAAGTGAGGTGCTAATTATATTATCCATACTTTTTTGGATGTCTAAAATATGTCACAAGTGTATGGATATATATGCATAAAAATTATTATCTTTTAATGTTGTTTCTAATTTGTAATGTTCTGAAAGACTTAAGAGATCTTAACTGACAGTAACTTAATAAGAATAACAGTATGAAATGATCACCCCAAAAACATAATGCAATCTTTGGGTGTGTTAACACCACATGGTCTAATGATCACAGAGGTGACAGTATCACTCTTTTCTACACTATGCATCGAACATCTAGGGGAAGCATTCATCTCTGGGCTCTAAAATGAAGTAGCATACAGACAAAAGTGAATGAAAATTTAGATGCAAATGAGCAAGATAATAAATGGAGTTGAGGCTATGTACTAAAAGGAATATTTTTATTCAAAAAGATCTAAATGTATTTAATCTAAACATAAGAATACCTAGGTGGAAATTATAATTATTGTCAGTATCTGAATGGTTCTAATGTGTAGTGATTTGTTCTTTCCTTCATCTATTCATGCAAGTCTATTCATTTGAGTAATAAGTACCAGGCACTGTTTTAGGCACTAGGGATAGAATGAATACAGTAGTCAAAATCCCAATTATCTTGGAGCTTCTATGCCAGTTTTCAAAGGAACAGAATTTTTTTTTTTTTGAGACAGAGTCTCAGGCTGGTTTCGAACTCCTGACCTTGAGCGATCCGCCCACCTTGGCATCCCAGAGTGCTAGGATTATAGGTGTGAGCCACCGCGCCCGGCCGGAACAGAATTTTTCTATATGAGAAAAGTAGGACACATGGGTGGATACAAGGGAGATTGATTCTAACACAAAATAAAGTAGTTCTAAGGCCTGAGCAAGAGCGAGACCCCGTCTCTACTAAAAATAGAAAGAAATTAATTGGTCAACTGAAAATATATAGAAAAAATTAGCCAGGCATGGTGGCACAAGCCTGTAGTCCCAGCTACTTGGGAGGCTGAGGCAGAAGGATCGCTTGAGCCCAGGAGTTTGAGGTTGCTGTGAGCTAGGCCGATGCCATGGCACTCTAGCCCGGGCAACAGAGTGAGACTCTGACTCAAAAAAAAAGAATTAGTTCTAGATCAGAGTTGTTCAGTGGTGGATGGTTACTATACTTAGTGTCCACAAAAATCACTTAAGAGTACTTTTTAAAGATGTACATTACAGGCCCCATATCAACTCTATATGTTTGAGAAGGTGAGGTCCAGGAATTTGCACCCAGGTAAGTGATTCTGAATAGAATAGCACTTCTCAGACTTTGAGGTACATAAGAATCAACTGCAGAGTTTGTTAAAACACAGATTCCTGTGCATCACCCATAGAGATTGTGATTTAGCAGGACGAGGTGAGGCCCAAGAATTTGCATTTTTTCCTAAGAATCTGCATTTGTAATAAGCTTCCACGAGATCAGACGCTGCTGGTCTGCAGATCAAACTATGAGCTCTGATGTATAAGATCCAAGGACTGTGAATTGAGAAATACTGACCTAGAAGACCTTTTATTTCCAATGAATCAGATTACCTTTTGGATACCTCCGTGTACCGTTGATGGGGGAGACTGGGCCACCAGCACCTGCTGCTGATGAAGATGCTGTGGCAGGTGATGGTGCTGCTGTGAGAGGTGACTAAGCGTTTGCTGTTGTTGCAGGAGCAGCTGTGTTGGGGATTGCAGTGCTGGTTGCTCATTATTTTCCCTATGCCACAAAACTCGAATGAATCGGTTGTTTAGAACTGCTTCTGTGCTAGAGATGGCTTTCCTGGCCTCCTCGTTGGTAAGATATTGAATGAGGGCTGCTTCTGGATCACCCTTAAAAGCAACCTTTAAGAAAATAATAGAAACAACATAAATTCCCAACAACAAAAAATAGTTAAATAAATTATGGTCCATTGCTTTGTAATAAATTGTGTCCCCAACCTCCCCAGATTAATATGGAGCCCTAAACTCCAATATGACTGCATTTGGACATGAGCTTTTAGAAGGTAATTAAGGTTATATGAGGTCATAGGGATGGGGCCCTAATGGATATGATTAATGTTCTTAAAAGAATTGGAAAAGATCTCCCTCTCTGTCTCTCTGCTATGCGAGGACATAATAAAAAGCCAACTGTCTCCAAGTCAGGAGGAAAGCCCTCACCACAAACTAAATTGGCCAACACTTTAATTAATCTTCCTAGCCTACAAAACTGGGATACAATACATTTCTGTTGTTTAAGCCACATGGTCTACCAGTCTATGGTATTTGTTATGGCAGCCCAAGCTGACTAATTATATCTACCTATATTAAGCTATCAAAATTTTTCTAAATGCCATAAAGAATTATGACCCATGAAAACTTCAAGAGAAAAAAAAATATAGGCATTTGGTATGATCATATTTTCTAAGCATGTGAAGCATTTTTTTTTCTGTGGCTCCACTGGAAGCAGAATGTGAAGCATTTTAAAAAAGAGAATGTGTGTGTATATATATTCTTCTGTATAAATACATAAAAACATATGTCTTTTAATTAAAAGATACCAGCTACTTTGGCAGGCTGAGATGGGAAGATCACTTGAGGCTAGGAGTTCAACACCAGCCTGGGCAACATAGCAGGATCCACAAAAATGAAAAAAATTAGTTGGGCACAGTGGCACATGCCTATAGTCCCAGCTACTTGGGAGATTGAGGCGGGTAGATGCCTCGAGTCCAGGAGTTCGAGACTGCAGTGAGCTATCAATCATGCCCCGTACTCCAGCCTGGGCAACAGAACAAGACCTCATCTCAAAAAATAAATAAACAAACAAACAAAAGATCAACAGTCGTTATTGCCAAGTGGCAAAATTTGGGTGATTTGTTTTTCATTTGTGTTTAATGTATTTCCAATTATTTGTAAAACTAAACATGTACTGCTTCTGCAGTCAGGAAAAAAATTGCTTAAAAACCTCTCAAAAAGAACACTTTGGTTCAATTTTTTGAAATACCAAGTACCCCAATACTACCTTCTTAAACTAAGATACATTTTGGTTTGATGACAACACTTAACACCTTTCATACCCCATAGAAATCTCTAAGACATATGCCAGGGACCGCACGTTTTTGGGCAAACTGCACGTTATTTAAATCATCTTAACTACAGTGAAAAACGAGAAAACTTGTGAGCGGTCCTTAATAGATGACATGCGAAACAGGAGAAAACTGGTCCTTAAGGTGTTAAGTATAAGGGGTGACTGAAATTCCAACTTAAACTAGTCGTCCAGTACCCTCAATTACAGCATAATACCCAATCACAAATTCATAAATTCAAATATCTAATTAGCAGACAGTGAAACATAAAAGTTACAATTTATTTGATCTTGGATAACACATTACACTGTCTAAAATTCTCAAGATTAGAACCATCCTCAACAAATTACTATTTCATCACAATATAAAAGTCAGTCAGTAGATAAGATTACAATCTTAGAAATTACCAAAAATCTCAGCTACCTAGTTATTAGCTGCTTAGAATATTAATGCATGTTTAAAAAAAAACTCATTTGTTCAAACAGAACTCTGAACAAAAATACAGTAACTAGCCAATGTCTTTCAGGAAGAGGTTGCATAAAAGAACCAAATGAATTCACAAGAAAAAATGCAGTTTAACAATTTCATCATAAAGGTGGGTATACAGATACATAGTGGAGTTTACAACACTTAGCAGAGATAATCAGAACAACCACTGACTCATTTAAGCAAGCCAAGCTGATACAAATACTTTCCAAGACCCATAAAAAGCCTGGATTATGTCACAGGCATAGCCACATTTTTTACCTGGATATTAACAATAGTTCCAAATTTGCTGAAGTGTTCATTGAGCTTGGTAATGTTGTTCAATTCCTGAGGGATTTTCTTGACTTCTAATTTGGTGTTTGTATACTGATTCTTTCGCAAGAACCCTGGTTTATTCTGATTGTTATTCCCTTGCCTGAAAGGAATATTAATAGATCTTGATTAATTCCCCACCTCATGCCTACCCAAGACATACATCAGCAAAGAGTATAAGTTTATATTTATTTAAAAGTGCCTTTTGTAAGCCCTTGAAGAGTCTTAAGATATTACTAAGCAATTTTCACATCATTCTTATCATACAGGAATAGAACAGGTAGGAAGAGAAGAGGTCCAATTAACAGCAAAAATCTTATGTTAAAAAAACTACCATAATTATTAAGGAGTCTAATATTAAAGTAAGGACTGACCAGTCTTTTTCAATATCTGCAAAGGTACAGAACCTTTTTCTTCTTTTCTATTTATTTTCAGTTTCTCAATAATTTTTAATATTAGGTTAGGTGAAGAAATACATAGGTATAAATTACAAATATCTCTTATGAATATTCTGTTAATTTTCAATTTTTAGGACATTCTAAAGATATCTCTTGGAACCCTAACTTTGAGACACATAGTTTAAAACTTATTAATGACAACTCTTAATTTTATGAATAATGCATAAAAACGACACCAATTAGATGTTATTAATTAGCAAGTTATCTTACTTTCCCAGCCAAGGTTTCTTTGTGAGCGGCCCTTCCAAACCACTCATAGCTCTTTTTCGGCTATCTGGTTCAAGAACTACTCTGGTTATGTTGCTATTAATTGAAACAGGAACTGGTGGTTCAGTCTGGATCACAATGTTAGCAGCTGTTGGAAACAAAAAATTACATTGCTGAGTTTCTGAGGAGTTTCAAATGATTAAAATATTTAGTCTAAAAGCTAAAAAGAACTGTGAATAGCTCAACTACTATTGTTTCCTTTTTAGAAAGGCCTGAGATCAAGAAAAAATTAACAAATATCTCTTTTGCAAATGTCTTTCTACTTTTTTAAAAATATAACTCCAAGTTTCAAAACTCAATGGTAACCCCAATGTAATAAACCGACTCACGTATGGATCAATCGATGGATGCAAAAAATTACTGGTGAAAGGCTGTTGGAGAATAAGGTATTTATATGGTACCAAAGTACCACTCCACAAATTACTTACTTTTGCAATGAAGAGATCTAACAATTATCACCTTAGGCAAGCAATCAAACCTAGCACCATTAATAGAGGGACATTATTTGTCTCCTGATGTGATACAACAAGAAGTTCACCACATCATAAGGATTAAATATTATTATAGAATTATGATTTTCTTATGTGTGACAATAATACTGTGCTTATATAGGACTGTCTTATTCTTTGGTGGAAGCTAAAGGACTTAAAGTATTACAATGTCTACCACTTACTTTCAAGTGGTTCAAAAAACAAATGTAAGGGTAGGTGAGGGAAGAGAGAGACAAGAGAGAATACAAATAAGCATCTATGACCAAAAGTGACAAAGTATTAACAACTGGTAAATCTAAGTGAAGGAATTCAGGTGTTCACTGAACTTCTTTTGGTTTTCTATAGGTTTAAAAAATTTCCAAATTTAGGCCAGGCGCGGTGGCTTACTCAAGGTTAGGAGTTCGAAATCAGCCTGAGTAACAGCGAGACCCTGTCTCTACTAAAAATAGAAAGAAATTAATTGGCCAACTAAAATTATACAAAAAATTAGCCAGGCAAGGTGGTGCATGCCTATAGTCCCAGCTACTTGGGAGGCTGAGGCAGAAGGATTGCTTAAGTCCAGGAGTTTGAGGTTGCTGTGAGCTAGGTTGACGCCACGGCAATCTAGCCCGGGCAACAGAGTGAGATTCTGTCTCAAAAAAAAAAAAAAAAAAATCCAAATTTAAAAGTTGGGAAGAAAAGCCAAAGCCAGTGCTACAAATTGGCACATTTCACTCACAACAGTGGAGACAAAAATACTATGAAAAGCTGGCTTGGCTGGGCGTGGTGGCTCATGCCTGTAATCCTAGCAGTTTGGGAGGCCAAGGCGGGAGAAGTGCTTGAGCTCAGGAGTTGGAGACCAGCCCGAGCAAAAGTGAGACCCCGTCTCTACTATAAATAGAAAGAAATTAGCCAAACAACTAAAAATAGAAAAAATTAGCCAGGCACAGTGGCACGTGACTGTAGTCCCAGCTACTTGGGAGGCTGAGGCAGGAGGATTGCTTGAGCCTAGGAGTTTGAGGTTGCTGTGAGCTATGATGATGCCACTGCACCCTAGCCCAGACAACAGAGTAAGACCCTGTTTCAAAAACAGAAACAAAAAGTTTGCATTTAATCTTGGTTTTGTGTTTAATTTTAAGGTTTGTGCTTAAGTTTTGTAAAGGTACTACCTTATAGTTGCTATCATAAGTGCTAAATATGGTCAAATGATAATTTTATTATAATGTTTTGGGTTCCCAAGATTATTACTGTGAAGCACAGCTCTCAAGATATAACGGAGGCACTGAAAAGTTCAGTTCTTTGAGGGCAAGGGATCAATGGATCAGCCATTTCATCTTTCTATGTCCAATATCTAGCACACTGCCCAGCACAATTAAAACAGCCTAAAATCATACCAAGAAAAGCAATTAAATAATATTAGTATTAATTGTATTTAAAAATAAATATATTCTAACTATAGATTTAAAATGAAATTTGGAGATACAGTTATTTAAAATATTTGAGATAATTATATAGCACCTTTCAAAGACATGGCATGCAAGTAATTTAGACATTAATTTCCTCAAGCCAGGTCAGAAATGCAAATGTAATAACTATATCAAACTATTACACAACATTTAGCATCAAAAAAACTTCAACGCATTTTCACCTCTTGGATTTGCATCCATATCGCCAGATGTCAGGCCAATCAGGTTGGGGCGTTGTGTCTGTGTTCTTGAAAAGAACTGTCTGTACTGAGATCTACCAGAACTGGTAATACTAGGAGCTTCTGGGTTATAACCATCTGGTTCATAGGTATCTGAGGGAAAATAACAAAACACATAACAAATCAGTCAGGTTAAACTATTTCTCAATGTTATAAAATAAACTGCTAAAAGATATATATTCTTCAACAAATATAATTACATCAACTCATACATATACAGCTATCCCTCAGTATCTGGAGGGGATTGGTTTCAGGACTCTGTGCAGATACCAAAATCCACAGATGCTCAAATCCCTTACATAAAATGTCATAGTATTTGCATATAAACTATGCACAATCTCTCATATACTATGAATCACCTCTAGATTATAAGACCTAATATACCGTGAATGCTATATAGTTGTTATGCTATATTGTTTTTTAATTTGTATTATTTTTTATTGTTGCATTATTTTTTGTTTTTCCCCCAAATATTTTCAATCTGTAGTTGGCTGAATCCGCAAATGTGGACCCTGAGGATATGGAGGACCAACTGTATTTCCTTTTGTTTATAGTATATACATACACCTTTGGAAGTGAAAAAAAATGCTACTATCACAAAACATAGATACATGCATTCATTCTTAAATATCAATATATTTTCAGATTCATTCACGTAGTCATTTCTACCCTATGTATTAATCAGCTAATCCAAACTTCAATGGACATTTTTAATATAAATTTTCATGTACACAAACACCATATATGAAGAGTTGATTGAGTTACCTTGGTTATCTATCATGTCTCACCAATTCCTATGTACTTTTTTGATTAAGGAGAAAAAAACACAATCTATTCATTTAGTTATTTGTATTTTAAACTGGAGAGATAACAGCTAGTCTCATACATATATTTCAGATAAAACAGCTAACTAAGATAAATTTTATATCTATAAATGTAATAATTATTTTACTACCACCCCCTTCATCAATGCACTTTTATTACATTTCTTGTGTTTTCTCTACAAAAAACTTAATTTTTAAAATTCTAATGCTAAATAACCATTTTGTTAGTGTTTAAAAAAATTCTGAAAGCATTTCTCTCCAAACAGTATACATCCTCTTCATCCCACATAAAATGAAAGGGTTAAGATTGACTGAAGACACTGATTTTTCATAATTGTGATTCAGAAGTCCTTATATATCTTTATTTTTCTTAATGGAAAAATTCTTTACGGAGTTAATATTAAGTTTCAGCTAAAAGATAAGGTACATTCAGATCTTTATCACTGGTCAGTCACATCTGTGATTCAGAGTGTAAGCTCAGAAAATTATTCACATTTACAGGAACTTCTGGGCCACTACAGGCATTTAACTCTGCTGCCTAAGTAAGCACAACTAGGATTCAGAGAAGTCCTCTATCCAGCACATTTCTCATCCTCAACTCACTCTCTTAGATTAAACCTCTCCCCAGAATACTGAACTTCCTCTAACTTTAAATTTGTGAGTGAACAGTCTTCTTGCACAAAACATCAACAGGCCACCACAAAGCTAAAACAACAAAATGCTATTAAAAGCACAGGTGATTCTGGGATATCTGGTATCAGAACTAGAACTGCTGATCAGCATTCTTTTGTCCTCCCCAAACCCTCATTTTTTCCCTTTCTTCTGGTTTTTGAAAATAGCTCATGGAATTGTATCAATATATTTAAAACTGTTTCCCTGTAATAAAGTGTTAAATGATGTTGAATATTAAATACCAGGGCTATTTGTGCTGCCCTCCTCAGAGGAAATATAAGGAACTATTATCACAATGATGTTCCTAATACAGATTTTTTTTTTTTTTTTAAGAGACAGAGTCTCACTATGTTGCCCAGACTGGTCTCGAACTCCTGGGCTCAAGCAATCCTCCCACTTAAGCCTCCCGAGTAGCTGGGACAAGAGGCGCACACCACCACATCTGGCTTTTATTAGAGATTTTTGTATTTTCATCCCCAAGACTCACACTCAGTCTCAAAGTTGCTTGATGATGATTAATAAAACCAAATAAACTCTTTCACCTCAATGGTTACAATGCTATGCTTACAGTTTTCTACCACAAAGTATTTTTTTGGCTTCCTAATTATTTCAGCTTTTGTTCCAACACTCCTCTCTATACTACTTGTTTGTTAAGACAACCAGAGACAATATTTAACATGAGCATGCCCTCCTGATGAAAACACGCACTGTGATGATATGCCTAGCTTAAAAGCAAATCTAAAGTACTTATTAAATTTAAATGTGTTTAAGGCAGATATGATTGGAAGTGATATATAAAATAACAGCTTCCAGGCTAATAAATGTCAACTTTAAAAATTATATGTAGTATAAAATACAAAATAGATGCTGCTTCATCTTTAAAAAACATTATCAGCAAATTATGACAAAAAAAGTTTTCAGTTACCACTTGGTACTCTTCACAGAAAAAATCTCCAACAGTTTAGGCTGCAGAAAGTTTTAAAGAAGTTACATAATTAAATGACCTTATTCTATAATTCCTGGAAATACAGAGAACCCCGATAAACTTAAAAAGCCTTTAGTTAATTATGATGAACTGAGATCTAAAGGCAAAGTAAGAAATATTTTTAAAAAATTCATGCGACATCCACAGAGCAACTCCACAGTCTTTGAAATACACATGTCAACAGGAGGAAAGAATCACATTATATATAACCAGTCCATACACCAAGGGGCAGAGGGTGGAAAGGACATGTTCATCCATGATCAGCAAGAAACCAGATGTTCATTTTTTTGTTGTTTTAAAGAAAAATTAACCTAGTTTTTCTTGTAATGCATAATTAATTAGAACATATTTAAGTAGATATCATCTTCCTATCTGATTAGAAACTCAAGGAACTAGCATGACTTTGTTACTGAGACACTAAAAGTAAATACAGAAGACACCAGAGATGATAGACACACAGGAGGCCTAATCATCTAGCAGCCACTAGGGACAAACCAAAGAAGCAGAGGAACAGAAAAATAAAACTATTTAAGAGCTTTAATGGGAATCTGTGACAGCAGATCAGGATGCCAGGTCACCCCTTAGGCTGGGCCAGCTTAAGGTACAAAAGATCAGTGAGGTGGATGGCCATTTGTAGCAAAGCTTACCTGGGACCAGAGGGGTGGGGCTGGAGACTGAGGTATGGTACCCAATGGAGGATCCCATGAGGTTTCGAGGTGGCACCAAACGAGCTGCCAACAGAGGAGGCGGTGTCCCCAACTGAAGTCGCTCAGATGCAGCAGCACCATGTTCACGAGAGTACATGGGCTGTCCTACAGAGGAAAGAATAGGAGGGCAGCTGGGAATGAGAGTCACAAGCTTCTCTTAGGTAATGATGTACTTCCAGAGACTTTGAGCCAAAAACAGAAATTATACAAACAGAAAAAGTAGTTGAGAAAGATGCTACTACAATTCTAACTCAAGAAAGAATAGACATGCAACTGGTGAGGATGCATTTAGGTAAAAAGAAAAAGAATTAGGTAGTATGTATAATCTCTATCTTTTATGATCTTAAATGGAAAAAACTATTTGCTAATTTTATTCAAAGCTGAACATTCAGCCACATCAAGTTATCAGGCAAAAGAGCCTTGAGAATTCATAGAGAATTTTATATCCAATGAGATATGCAGGTGTGAAGGTGGTCATATCCATTAAAAAAAAAAACCCACCTCTCCAACCCTACATAATTTCAGGTTTGCATATACTCCCACATCTGGGACAGAAAAAATAATAATAAAAGCATTAAAAACAAACAAGCCACCTTAAGCATACCCTCACAGAGAATAAGAAATGCCCAAAAGAAAAAATTAAACAAGATAGTACAAATTTGTTATTCCTATGAGCAGATGGATAACAAGTACAGAGAAAGGAAAAAGGGACAAAAACCTAGATCAATAGACCGGCACTGGACACATAAAATTATCCCAGATATAAAGAACCACATTTTGAAAGAAAGCAAATCCAGAGTTTATCTACATATACTGATGCAAGAATGTAGACACAATGAAGCCAAATTCTGAAGTACAGAATTTTAAAAAGACTAAGTATCAAAGAGAAAAACCTCCCTTTGGTTGTCCATTTAATAGTATCTTTTTACTGACAACCTCACTCAAGACATAATTAAAAGACTTAGTTAATATTTTATATCCAAAGTCAGACATTCACTATGAGATACAAGATAAAATAAAGTGAATTTACAATTTTATTTACATCTACTAAAATTTCCTTAAAAGTTATAAAATTTCTCAAGATTTTAAACATACTTTAATAGGACAGGCTATAAAGCAACCACTTGATTTCGTAGTAAATGTTGAGGGAAAATAGATATGCTAAACTTTACTACCTTTCTCTTCTTAAATATGGAGCAAAGGAAGAGGTGACAAATCATATTGTATAACAGACCACATAACTGTGCAATTAGCACCAACTCTTTTAAAATCTATATTTAAAAAGATTAATCATTACATTGCAAAAATAATTTCACATATCCTCAGTGATCTGAAAATAGTATGACCTATTGCACAGAATCACTTGTGATGAGTGACCTATCAGCAGAATTAAGTACTGTATGAGAGAAAAATGGGAAGGACATACAATCTCAGTCCATATGATTACTTTAAACTTATAATACATCACTCAATGTACCAAATGTATCTAATTAATAATAACTGTCTCAAAGTAAGCTGGAAACTGAAAAGCTAGTTTGCACAATGTCTACACTGACACAAACCAATGACAAAGAACATGCAATTCAAACACTCCAGAAAGATGACTGTTTATTCGAGTGAAGCCCGATTTTATTACAAACAACACCTAAAGAAGTCTCTAAATACTACTTCTAAAAGAAACAGTGTTATTTAGACAAAGGGCCGATTCTAGAACAGGGCAAAAAATTTATGAGCTTGGTACACCTTAGTATATCTTGTCCTTCCAGAAGCTATCAAAGATTGGCACGTCAAAAATAAAAAACCATCAGGAGCCAATATGAAGAAACTCCCACTGATCAAAGATGAAGCAATCTGAACATCAAAGACTGTAATGGCCAGGTGTGGTGGCTCATGCCCATAATCGCAGCAGTTTGGGAGGCTAAAGCAGGACCACTTGAGGTTAGGAGTTCAAGCAACTCCTGGGCAACATAGTGAGACCCCATCTCTTAAAAAGAAAAAGTGACTATAATGGAGTGAAACATATCAAACATGTTAAAAATTCATGAGTTCATAATGACACTTAATGAAAGGAAATAAGCATCGATCTTGACTTTTCTGTAAAAACTGCATTTCAGGTTAACCAAATGGTTGATACTGCCAACTTTATGGAATGCCAGAAATAAATGCAGAAAAAATTATAGAATTAGAGTATAACATCAAACAAGAGATCCAGTCACTGAAGAAAAACTGGCAGTTGAAACCATTAGCAACTTTTAAAATGGATGGATCAGGATAAAAACACTTGTACACACTGATCAATATTTATAATACAGAAAAGAGATGACCAGACATTATGAGCATTAATATATACTGTGTAGGAAAGTACATAACCCAATCTATAAAATGTTCTTATCAAAAAAAGAAAAAAACCAAATGTGAATCTAATTAAATACCTAGATTTAACTTCAATTTACAGGGAATAGAGGAACATGTTAAATGACATACAAAGGGATGAATCTGCCAAGTCAAGAATGTGAGAAAATTCTTCAGGACAAATGATCTGTTCCTTCAACAAATAAATGTTGAGGGAAAAAAAAGAGGTAAAAAAAGAGGTAAAGGAAATTGCTATAGATTTCAAGACTTAAGGAACGTTTCAACTAAATGTATAACTTTGTTTAGATATAGCTTCAAATGAACCAGCTATGGAAGGACCTTTCTGATACAAATGGGAAATATGAACACTATCCAGATATTTGACAATCAACAGTACACTATTATCATTTTGGGGGGAGGTATGATAACAGTACTGTGGTTTTGTGTGTATGGTTAACTATTATCTTTTAAAGATAGATACTTAAGTTTTCACAGATAAAATGTTATGTTTGGGACATTTTCTAAAATAATCAAGTGAGGCGTAGGTTATAGATGAAGCACCATTAACCACATATTGCTAATTTTTTTTTTTTTTTTTTT
>VBSM01003190.1:10216495-10226505 GCA_008086735.1 Cheirogaleus medius | reverse complement strand
GAGGGCCGTGCGCGCAAGGCCAATGAAAATGCTCGCTCGCCCCGCCTGCTGGCCGTATCCAGTTAGGGAGGAGGGATATAGCAAGGTAGGTGGAGAGCTTAAGTGAGCTCCTGGTGCAAGATGGTATCTTGGAGAAGGTGCTGTGCCACTTAAAGGGGCCGCGGCGCCTTTTTTGACCACGCCGCCGCCCGCCGAGGAATACCGGTGTCTGCTGCTGGGAGTGCCTGGGGGAACCCGGCGAGCCCCTCAACCTGGTTTCTTCCTCCCGTTTTTCCTGGAAACACACACTTGTGTCCCGAAATGATTCAGCTGTAGTAAATCTGCAACACAAAGTGCAATACGTTCACGTTCGACACATTGCACAGAATGCAAAATTTTACTTTTTTTCCTTACACGCTCATTTTGATCGGCACTCACGCTTGTATTTTTTGCGCTGTGCTTTAATTACGCAAAATATTTCTGACAACCATTCCTTGGAATCCAATAACCGTCATTTTTAAAACGTAGCGCACGGATGTAAAAGGCAGAGGCCGTTTCAATTTTACTAGTATTATTAATAAATGCTTTATTTAGGAAGAAAAATGATTTCAATAGGTTTTTTAAAAATTATCTTTTCATTGCATATCTAAAATTTAAGGAGCTTTTGGGGGTTTTTGAGGGTTTTTTGATCAGCAAGAAAGATTTTTAAAATAATATTTTTTAAAAAATTAGAAATTACCAATATGGGCAACTTAGTTTGAATTGGGTGAAAAGTTCTTTTTGGAGTTTTCAAATCACCAACTTAGCATTGATGTTAGAATGTTTATCCCACAACAAATACTGATTTGTGCCAGCACTGTGCAAGGTACTAGGAGGCCAATGGTGAGCAAAACAGTCCCTCTTCTTAGGAAGCTGAACATTTTACGGGGTTATGCATTCTAATAATAATGTTTTGAAAAATACCTGATGAGTGCACACTTCATATAAAAGAGATTGATCAACCTCAAATAAGCAGGTATACTACATATGCATAGAACAGGTGTGAGCAAACTTTTTCTGTAAAAGGTCCCATAGTAAATATTTTTGGTTTTGTGGGCCTTGAGGTCTCCGTGGCAACTACTCAACATGCAATATCTTGGCATGAAATTGGCCATAGACAATGTGTAAACCAAATGATTGTGGCTGTATTCCAATAATACTTATATAAAAATTATATGAAAATTTCAATTTTTGTACATTTTCACATATCACAAAATACTATTCTTTTAATTTTTTCAACCATTTAAAAATGTAAGGCCCAGTGAGGTGGCTCATGCCTGTAATCCTAGCACTGAGAGGCTGAGGTGGGAGGATCCTTTGAGCTCAGGAGTTTGAGACCAGCCTGAGCAAGAGCAAGAGCCCATCTCTACTAAAAATAGAAAGAAATTAGCTGAACAACTAAACATATATAGAAAAAATTAGCCAGCCATGGTGGCGTGTGCCTGTAGTCCCAGCTACTCTGAGGCAGAAGGATTGCTTGAGCCCAGGAGATTCAGGTTGCTGTGAGCTAGGCTAATGCCATGGCACTCTAGCCCGGGCAACAGAGTGAAACTCTGTCTCAATAAACAAACAAACAAACAAACAAACAAACAAAAAATAAAAATGTAAAGCCATCATAACCTTATGGTTTTGCAAAAATAGGTTCCAGCTGTGTTTGGCTGGCTGGCCAGCCGCAGTTTGAGACTCCTTACGTAAAGTAATAAAAGCGAAGTGCACTTAGAAATCATCTAATGAACCTCCCTCCCTAACACTCTCCCCACAGCTTTGCAAATGAGGGGAAGAGCCCAGAGACAAGTGTTTTATACAGAATCACACATCTGTAGAGGAAGCATAAGTAGTATCCAGAGCCTGTCTCCTCCCCTCTCTCCTCCTCCCCTCCTTCCTTTATGCTTATCCACATTTTCCCTCCAAAGGAGATGAAGTGTTACCCCCCAAATGACAGAAATTTAAAAAGAGAAATGAAATGTGAAAGTGTCTTGATTAGGCCTAAAGCTAGGCAAGAACTTGATAAAGATGGAACAGGAATTGCCTTTATTACAGTAAATCACTCCCCTGCAAGAATTTTAAAGTACTCTTTAAAGGTATTTCTGGAACAAATTTTGCAGGCCTTATTTCAGAGATGAAAACACTGAAATATTGACTTCCTAGTGACCAAGCACATTACAGAGAGTAGAACAGACATGATTACAATGATGAGATTTGGGTTCAGGAACCCTGGGTAATTTTGTTTTCTTTTCTCTATTTTCAAACTACAATGTTATTATATTACTTTTCTGAATTGACTACATTATATGTATGTATAGACTATTGCTTTGAATGTAGATATTAAATCCCAAACTGTATCTTGAAGAATTAGCTTTTGTAGACGAGTTGGTTTTGCAGAATTGGAAGTGGGATACAATATAGTCAATCCTACTTCCATGCCTGGCTCACGCCATTTACTGAATGTTTCATATTTGGTCAGTAGCCATGGGCCAGAATTTTGCAATTTACTTTATTCAGTAGCATTCATTGTGTGCACAAAATTGACTCATCTGCAGTCCATGAATGGGGCACTGATTTTAGCCATACAGTTATTGGGCTATCCTGAATGCAATGCGTATATATATATATATGTGAGTGTTAATTCAATACTCACATACTGAATGCTAGTGACTATATGCCAGATTCTGTGCTAGAGAAAAGACAAAGAAAAGTTGGAAGTTATATCCATTCACTGCTTTTTGGGAGCTCAGATTCTGATGGCCTAATAGAGATTGGAAATAATAATCATAGCTAAAGTTGCTTAGCACATACTCTGTGCCTGCTCTGTGCTAAGTATTTCAGTGCATTATTGCCTCTCATGCTCACACGACCCCTATATAACAGACACTATTCAAAGAAAAGAAAATTGCATCCCAAAGAGAAAAGTGCATCCCTAAGCTAATGAATGGAGGGGTCCAGCCTTGAACATACCTGTTCAACTCCAAAGTCCACACCTTTAGCATTCACTAAAACCATCTCACTAACATTGAAATATGAACTATGTGATTTCATTCAAGATTTATTCAACAAATATGTGTTCAGCCTATTACCATCTGTTAATCAATCACTGTTGTTAGATAATAGAGAGTAGGACTGATTGTAAATAAATTTTTTTTTCCTTTGTTAAGATGAAGGTTATGGTGGATACTTAACAAAGAATGACTTAGAGTTCTTGTAGTTTTATCTTTACAGGGAGAAAGAGAGAAAGTTGCCAATTTATTTAAGAAAAGAGAGATTATTACTTAATAAGGGCCATTGAAGAAAGAAGATGACTATGAGAAGAACAGACATCTAAACCATTCTCATTCAAACCAAATTCCTGTCTTTGCTTGAAGGTAACTGGGCCTCAACCAGGAAGAACTGTCAATATTGGGATTTTACACAAATGTTGACAGAGATAGAAAGGCCTTTAGAATCAGAGTGGATCATGCTAACAAATTGATTTTTTTTGTTGTTCTTATTCTCCACCCTGTAGCTAAAAGCTGACCCAGATGTACAATAAGAGGAATTGAGAGTCATTTTTTAGTTTTCTCAGTGAAATTAATAGTCAAAACAAGCTCCCCTTACATGCAATTAAACTAAGTTTTGATAGAATTTCAAACTAGGAAGCTCATGCTTATAAACAGACTGTCTTGGGTGGGAGGGGGGAGGAGGGGATGGGTAAATACAAACATGAGTGAGATGTGCAACGTTTGGGGGATGGTCATGCTTGAGGCTCTGCCTCGAGGGGGGTGGGGGGCATGGGCAATATACATAACTGTAATATTTGTACCCCCATAATATGCTGAAATAAAAAAAAAAGAGACTGTCTTTTGTCTGTGAATTTGTATATAATCATTGAATTAAACAACATATCCATTAAAACATCAGTGTCTCCTGAGTCTAGGTCACCTGTAGCAGCCTATCTGGCTCAGAGGAAATTCAATAAAGGCCACTAGAATCTTAGTTACACAAAAGCAAGGTGAGTTGGTAGACATATAGTGAGTGAACTTGAAGAGTCTCTCTTCATTCTGGAAATGTAGATTTGTTTTTCTAAGAGACTTGTGTTATAAGGATTTCTTTTTTTTTTAAAGTTGCTTCATACTACATACATATAAGAATGGCTAATAAAAAAACTATTGATAACAATACTGAATGCTGGTAAGGATGCAAAGAAACTGGATTACTCATACCTTGCTAGTGGTAATATAAAATGGTATAGCCACTCTGAAGAACAGTTCGGCAGTTTCTTAAAAAACTAAATCTGCAACTACTATATGACCCAGAAATTGCACTCCTAGGCATTTATCCCAGAGAAATGAAAACTTACGTTCACGCACAAAAACCTGTACACAAATGTGTATAGCAGCTTTGTTTGTAATAGCCAAAAACCGGAATCAGCGCAGACGTCCTCTAATGGGTGAATGGGTAAACAGATACAACCCTACCATGGAATACTACTCAGCAATAAAAGGAAATGGACTATTGATACATGTAACAATGTAGATGAATTATATTAAGGGAAAAAGCCAATCCCCAAAGGTTATATACTTCATGGTTTCATTTAGATAACATTTTGAAAATGACATAATTTTAGGAGTGGAGGATAAGGATGGGTGTGGGGGTGACTTCTGAGTTTAGGCCATAAAAAGCATTGTAGCTTCTGCTCTGGATCTTTTGTTCTGGGAAAGCCAGTCGCCATGTCGCAAGACATCCAAGCAGCCATAGGGAAAGGCTCACATCGAGAGGTACTGAGACCTCTTACCAACAGGGGGAATGTGGGTATGGTTATAAAAGGGCAACATGTGGAACACTAGTGGTGTTGGAACTGTTCTGTATCTTGGCTGTGGTGTGTGGTGATGGATGCAGGAACTAAAGGGGTGATAACACTGTGTAGAACTAAATTTATATTTAAAATTGAGCTCATGGCTGGATTAAAAAAATAGAACTAAACTTATACACACATGAGGGGGCTTCGAAAAGTTTGTGAAAAGATGTAATTAAAAGATAATAATAAAAAATACAAACTTTACTTCTCAACATAAGTTTCATTAAGTTCAAGACACTTTTGTAAGCAATGATACCAGCCATTTAGTCCATCCCTAAGGAACTGAGGGTCCTGGGAATTTAATCATGTCAAAGCAGTCTTTTTTACACTATTAACTGAAGAAAAATGGTTGCCCTTTAAAGAATTTTTAAGAGTAGGAAACAAAAAATGTCAGACTGGTCTGAGTGCAGTGGTGTTTACAACTAATTGATCATAAACAGTTATAGATTTCTTTGTTCTTTCTCCACTCCCACTGTTTCACTTGACTAGCCTTAAAAAAGGAAAAGGGTCAGATCAAGACTATAAGGTAGATACCTAATGATTTCCCATCAAAACTCTTACAAAATTGCCCTTGTTTGACGAGAGGAGTGCAGGACAATGCAGGAGCATTGTCAAGGTGGAGAAGGACTCTGTTGAAGCTTTCCTTGGTGTTTCCCTGATGAAGGTTTGGCTAGCTTTCTCAAAACACTCTCATAATAAGCAGATGTTACAATTCTTTGGCCTTCCAGAAAGTCAACAAGCAAAATGCCTTGAGCATTTCAAAAAACTCTTGCCATGACCTTTGCTGTTGACCAGTTCACTTTTGCTTTGACTGGACCACTTCCACCTCCCAGTAGCCATTGCTTCGATTATCCTTTGTCTTCAGGATTGTACTGGTAAAGCCATGTTTCATTCCCTATTACAATTTTCAAAGAAATGCTTCAGGATCTTGATCCCACTTGTTTACAATTTCCATTAAAAGCTCTGCTCTTGTCTGCAGCTGATCTGGGCACAATAGTTTTGGCACCAATTGAGTGGAAAGTTTGCTCAACTTTAGTTTTTCAGTCAGAATTATGTAAGCCAAACCAACTGAGATATCTATGGTGTTGACTATTGTTTCTGCTGCTAATCTTCAGTCCTTTTCAATTAAAGCACAAACAAGATGAATCTTTCCCTCACAGATGTATGTGGATAGTCTGCTGTGGCAGGCTTCATCTTCAATGTCATCTCATCCCTTCTTAAAAGAAGTTATCCACTTGTAAACTGATTTCTTTGAGGCATTGTCCCCAAATACTTTTTGTAAATCATCAATGATTTTACCATTCTTCCACCCAAGCTTCACCATAGATTTAATGCTTGTTCTTGCTTCAATTTTAGCAGAATTCCTATTGCTTTTATAGGGGCTCTTTTCAAACAGTTGTCTTATCCTTCTTAGTGCCTTAAACTAGATTCTGTTCAGATATGTTATAACAAGGTAGTATGAGTTTATTTTGGTGCAAAAAAATTTAAAATCCATGCATAGCTTTTTCATAATAAGCATTTTCATGAGCTTTTTGAAGACCCCTCATATGTGCGTGCGTGTGCATCATGTTACAGGCCCAGACAGGTCAAGTGATTTGCCTAAGTTCACACAACAAGTTGGGGGTGGGGAGAGGTCCATGATTCAGTGTCAGCCAATCTGACACCAGAGTGCCCACTCTCAGTCACTATATGAAATAACATCTAGAGGAAGATACTGGACTTCTGGCTAGTATGATGTTGAGGGCATGACCAATTAATAGAAAAGAAATAGGGTTATTTCTCCAACTTATATAGTTTAGACCAGTCTAATCTCATTGATACAATAGAGATAGGAATCTTAAATATTGTAAATACACAAAATAAACTTTCAAAAAAGTCACTGAGGCCGGGTGCGGTGGCTCACGCCTGTAATCCTAGCACTCTGGGAGACTGAGGCGAGTAGATTGCTCAAGGTCAGGAGTTCGAAACCAGCCGGACCAAGAGCGAGACCTCGTCTCTACTAAAAATAGAAAGAAATTAATTGGCCAACTAAAAATATATAGAAAAAATTAGCCGGGCATGGTGGCTCATGCCTGTAGTCCCAGCTACTTGGTAGGCTGAGGCAGTAGGATCGCTTGAACCCAGGAGTTTGAGGTTGCTGTGAGCTAGGCTGACCCCACGGCACTCTAGCCTGGGCAACAGAGTGAGACTCTGTCTCGGAAAAAAAAAAAAAAAAATATATATATATATATGAAAGTCACTGAGATTGGAATCTCAATAATATGTGATTGGTTGTCTTTGCCTGTTTTTTTCCCTTTCTTTGCTTTCTTCTTTTGCCCCTTTCCTTCCTCCCTCCCTCCCTTCCTTCTTTCCTTCCATGTCTTATGGAATCCTTGGACAGCTCCATAATGGTAATGGTGGTGGCAATTTGGGTAGGTAGGCTATTTAGGAACCACGAGCAGTGTTTTGATGACTCAGGTGTCACATTTCCCATATGAGCACATGACACAGCCCTGGATGCTCTGTGGAATGTTGATGAGAGGGCAGCCTGAATCTTGTGGAGCCTGAGTCTGGAGCAGTATAGCATGAGTGACTGATTTTTAATCCTTGAGAATTACAAATACACCACTTTAGGAGAAAGCTAGATAACAGGACTCTTTTGGAATTTTGGCACCTGAGAGGTGCAACTTCAATGATTTGCTTGCATTTGTCTAAATAAAAAAGCTAGTCTCCTAGCTCATGTCAATCTGATTTAGAATTTTCATTAATTAATTGACCAACTGGTTTCCAGTGGTCTCAACTTTTCCTTCCTCTTTTCATTTCTTTCTCTCTCTTCTTCTTCTTCTTCTTCTTCCTAGCTTAATATTTTGTGAGCACTTACCCCATATCAGGTATTGGGATAATCACCTTGCTTGGTATAGCTCATTTTATTCTCATAGCAAGCCTAGGAGATAAGTATTATCATTAACTATATTTTAGGTGTAAGGACCCAGAGGTCCCAAGGATTGAAGGAATTTGCCTGAAGTCATAGAGCTAGCATAGTACAGAGCATCAGTTCAGATCCAGGCATCCGACTCCAAAGCCTGTGAACACCACTACCACACACCCTGCCTTCTTTCCCTGACCCATTAACTTTGTCTGAAGTTGCACACAGAGCAACTCCAGCATTGGCTAAGCCCATAAGTCCTAAAAGGATTTTGCCTTCTTCTCTTTATATTTCTAATCTTTGCTTGTATTATTTAAAAATTAAATCTGTTTACCATTCAGGAAGTGTGAAGGTAAAGGGAGAACATGGATGTAGGAGAAAAAAATCATTTAAAAACAATAGGTGCCTAATAGGGTAGGGAAGTAATAACAATATTCATTGAGTGCCATATGCCTCAGGAACAGAACCATCCAAAGAAGTGCCCACAATTTTTCCTCAGAGGATCTTGTCATCTAAAGGTAGGGAAGTTAGGTAAATATGCATGAAAAACAAACACAAAAGGACATGAAGACAAGCTGAAACTAATTATAGCCTTATGGATCTAAATTTAGAAATGCTAACAAATTACTGAATTGAGTAGAGTGACCAGTGGGGTGTGTGTGTGGGGGGGAAACTTCAGGGAGGAATAGAGTTCTGTTGTGGAGTTTTGAAGAATGACCATGATATGATCTGACAGTAGGAAAAGGTAGACCACATGATTACATGGTGGTAACCTGCTCAGTTAGGCCAGGGAAGAGGTTATTACAGGGCACAGGTAAGCTTTTTCCATTTTAATCAGACTAATGTTTATAGACCAATTTTCCTAAAACAATATTAAAAATAGCACATTTTAAAGTGCTTACTATATGTCAGAAATACACATATACATTAATAGGATTTATATACATATTATTTCTTTAATACTCATAGCAATCCTATGAGTTACATACTATTATCATTCTCATTTTACACAGTGATTAGTGGAATTGCCTGAGGTCACCCAGCTAGTAAATGATGAACTCTGTCTGATTCAGAGGCTGAGCTTGTTATCCACTATGCCACCTTTCTAATTTCATTTATTTAGAGAGGGTATTCTATATGGCCTAGCAAAGAATAGACAATTCCCAATTAAAAAGCCATACTACTAAGCTGTAGTAAATTTTATTTTCTAAATATCTCTTGAATCTGTTCACCTTTCTCTATCTTGACTGTCACCACCGTAGTCTAAGACACCGTCACTTCTCACCTGAACAACTGCAATAGCCTCTTGTTTCCACGTTTGCTCTTTTCCAATTCTTCAGAATGATTTCTATAAAACACAAAGAGGACCATGTCACTTCCTTGCTTAAAACACTTTGATGGGCTCCTTTGCTCCCACTGGTTTAATGTCTGTCCCTGCCATTGGACTGTAGGAGGTGGCTGTGCCTGTGTCTCTCAAGTACTGTTATCTCCAGCATTTAGAATAGTGCCTCGTACATAGTAAAATGTAAATACATTTTTGTTGAATGAGTGGAATCCAAATGACCTTTAAAAAGAGGATTATTAGTTATTATACTTAAATAGGAAAATTAAAAAGGATGAATTTGGACACATGAAAGCAGGCTTTTCATAATCATGTAATTACTTGTTTACTTCCTGCTTTAATCTCATGCCTTTAGACTGTGAGCTCCAGGAGGGCAGGGACCCTGTCTGTCTTGTCCCCTACTCTATCCAAGCTTTAAGTCAGGTCCATGGGAGGTGCTCAATAAATATTTGTTGTATGAATAAATTTGATTACCAATGTGGACTGGAATGTGATGAATCAAAGATGACAAATAGTACTAGGACAGCAAAGTATAACCACAATTATAAGTGCTGTGGAGGATGAGGGTTCTTTCATTCACTCAAGGTATATTTATAAGGCACCTACTGTGTGCCCAACATTGTGGGAGGCACAGTCTCTGCTGTCATGGAACTTGCAGTTTAGTGATAAATAGGCAATTAAATTTGGGGAGATAAATTTTTCAAGGAAGGGCAGGAAGGGGTTACTTAAGGGAACATCTAGGAGAGGACATTTCATCTAGACTTGGGCTGTCAGGAAGTGATGTCTAAATGGTTAGTAGCTAAAGGAAGAGCGTGAGGAAAGTGATGGAGAATATTTGTTATATATAAGAGCCCAGAGGTACGAGAGGCACTGGTGGGTTTCTTTATAGCCTAAAGTTCTTTCTTTTTTTTTTT
>VBSM01003190.1:10168118-10193525 GCA_008086735.1 Cheirogaleus medius | reverse complement strand
TGCCTGGCCTAATCTTTGATATCGTTTTTTTTTTAAAACAATTGAGCCGGGTGTGGTGGCTCACGCCTGTAATCCTAGCACTCTGGGAGGCTGAGCAAGAGCGAGACCCCGTCTCTACTAAAAATAGAAAGAATAGTTAGAGCAAGCAGCTGCAAGCTGTTTGTTGCCATATGAGAACGTGGGTCTGATATTGCTGCATCTTCTGGATTTTTTTCAAGTGAAACTAGAACTATCCTTTTACTTCAGTTTGTCTTCATAATTATCATTTTAAGTGGGCATGTAGCATTCCATCCTGTTGATGTAGCATATTTTATTAAATCATTTTTCTATGCTTGAAAACTTTAGTTGTTTCCAGGCTTTGCTAGTATAATTTACTCAGCATTGGGCAGATTTCTCTAAGAAACAATTTTGTTTTGCTAGGTTCAAGTTACGTGAATGTTTTTGTGGCTCTTGGTATGAATTCCTATATTGTTTTTCTCAAGGAGTACAATATCACAAGCAATGTATTAGTGTACTGATTTCATTAGGACATTGCCAGATTTGAGTATTATAATTATTTTAAATTATTTTTAGTCTGGTGGGTATGAAAGAATGAGTTTTGTTTTACTTCATATATATTTATATTTTTTAATTGACAAATACAAATTGCCTATATTTAGGTTATACAGCATGATGTTTAAAAATATGTATACATTGTGGAATGGCTAAATTGAGGTAATTAACTATATATTATCTCACATACTTATTTTTTGTGGCAAGAACTATTAAAATTTAAGTGGCATGTGCATATAGTTCCAGCTACTCAGAGGCTGAGGTGGGAGGATTGCCTGAACCCAGGAGTTGGAGGTTGTAGTGTGCTATTATTGTGCCTGTGAATAGTCACTGCATTCCATCGTGGGCAACATAGTGAGACCCCTGTCGCTTATAAAAAAGAATCTCTCTTAGCAATTTTCAAGTATAAAATACATTTTTATTTCCTGTAGGCACCATGTTGTGCAATAGATCTCTTGAACTTATTTGCTTATGTTTTGATTTCTACCTTCTTAGGGCATAAAATATGTAAAATTTTTTAAAGGTTAAAATATTTACAAAAATTTTAAAGTTTACAAATAAATTTCTTTCTCTTTTTTTGAGATAGAGTCTCACTGTGTTGCCCTGGCTAGAGTGCAGTGGCATCATCCTAGCTTACTGCAACCTTAAACTCCTAGGCTCAAGTGATCCTCCTGCCTCAGCCTCCTGAGTACCTGGGACTACAGGCGTGTACCACCATGCCTGGCTAATTTTTCTATTTTTTGTAGCAATGGATTCTCACTGTTGCTCAGACAAATACATTTCTTCACCTTTTATACTTATCTTTTTTTTTTACAGGAAATTCTTGGTGCATCACTTTCTGCACCTTTAACGTCATATAAAGTGATCTATGTTCTCCCAATGCTAACCATTAAGGAGGATAAAGGTAAAGAGTTTATTTCTAGAAGTACTTTGGTAATCACATTTTATTTCTGTTAGTTAATTTTATACTTTCTATTATAAGGCACTGGTGTAGTCACAAGTGTTCCTTCTGACTCCCCTGATGATTTTGCTGCCCTCAGAGACTTGAAGAAAAAGCAAGTAAGTATCTGAGTTTCGTGTTCTTACTTCCTCTTCACCATCTCGTGGCTTAGGTACTACTGAACTACACTATGGGACAGGCTAAAAAGTTATGTATTTATCTTTAAACTGCTATCTCTAGCCTGTTTTTTGATGTTTATATATTTTCTGTAGTTTGAATTTTGAATTAATGTTTCATAGAATTTTTAAAAGTTTTCTGATATTCACAGTTTCATTGAAATCTAGAATATGAATCTCAGTATAATGTGTATATGTTCATTTTTGCTTTTGGGTATACAGTTTTCATCATTTAAGCTGTTCACTATAACTTTTAAGCTACTAAGTTTTTAAAGGTCACAGATCCCTTCTTGAGGTATTTGGTTAAGTTAGAAAATTGCTCTGTATGGAGAGGAAAACAAATAATAGTTTAAAAAGAGTTTAGAGTTGGATTTTGCTTTTCTCAATGATTATATCAATAAAGTGTTGCTCATTAGTGTTAACTTGCAAACTTTTTTGTAGGCGTTACGAGCAAAGTATGGAATTAGAGATGACATGGTCCTGCCATTTGAGCCAGTGAGTACATAAATAATTCAGAATATTCACATCCATCTTTTTTTTTTTTTTGAGACCGAGTCTTACTCTGTTGCCCTGGGTAAAGTGCAGTGGTGTCATAATAGCTCACTGCAACCTCAAACTCCTGGTCTCAAGTGATCCTCTTGCCTCAGCCTCTCCAGTAGCTGGGACTATAGGTGTGTGCCACCATGCCCGGCTAATTTTTCTGTGTTTATTAATGAGATGAGGATCTCACTCTTGCTCCGGCTGGTCTTGAATTCCTGAACTCAAGCAATCCTCCTGCCTCAGCCTCCCAGAGTGCTAGGATTACAGGTGTGAGCCAACATGCCCAGCTCAGATCCATCTTTTTATCAGAGAAAAAAAAGAGCTAACATTTTTCCTTATACCAAAATTAAATTATTGGTGGAGTATGAACATAAAAGAGGGAGTTTGCGAAGGCCTCACTTACTTTAATTTGATATCTGCTAGAGCAGATAAGAGAGAAAAACCAGCAAGCATTGTCTTATAACCTGGCACCCATAGTTCTGGAACAAACAGCTTTTTAGCATCATCAATTTTATAGCAGCTTGTTTTGCTAGTACGATCAATTTCCTGGCTTCTAAAGACAAAATTTTGCTCTATTGAGCATGAATGTTTATTTCTAACCATAATAACTTAAAATTTTATACAAGTCTGTTTTATGTTTCTTACGTTTTCATATTAGTGCCTGCGGAAGAAAAAAAAAATTGAATTACTAGCAAATAACTTTCATGAAGAATCTAGAAGACTTAATATAAACCAAAAACAAGACCATCCACAAAATTAGTTATTTACATCATTTTGCTAGCTTCAATATCAATTATTTAGTTAATTATATGCCAGGGGAGGATTGAGAGCTGGGGAAGATGTGTGTTAGGGGGTTCTTGGCATTGCTGTTCTCTGCAGGTATCAGTCATTGAAATCCCAGGTTTTGGAAATCTTTCTGCTGTAACCATTTGTGATGAGTTAAAAATTCAGAGCCAGAATGACCGAGAAAAACTTGCAGAAGCAAAGGAGAAGTTATATCTAAGAGGATTTTATGATGGTGTAAGTAATAATTTTTTTATTTGATTTACTCCATGCTCTGTGGTTTTCTTCTTAATGATTTAGAATATAGAAAACGTCAACATAGTTTCAGCTATACAATGATCTGAGAGAGAATATGAGAATGTATTCTTCATTTTCCAGTTTTCTATTTTTAAAAATCATTTCCTTTGTCTAAAAGCACTTTCAGAAAGTGTACTTTTTTGGACCTCTAGGAATAGCTAAGGAATGAATTTCTTGAGAAGATATTAGTTCATATTATTATGCAGTAAACTTCAAAGGTTTATTACATGGAGAATACAAGGTTTCTTCTTTTGCTTTTTTAGTTAAGGGATTCATATTTTAGATAAGCAGTTTCATTCAGTCTGTTGATTTATTTGTTAATGCCTACTAAATGACAGGTGAACACAATAAACATGTTCTGAACCTCTTTCTTCTCCTCAATTGAGCATATGTTAATGTGGCTTACATGTCCTTGGAAAGAAGACTAGACTAGAGAAAGTAAAAATACAAACAAGTTGTTAAGTGCTTGACGTTGAAATGAAGATATCTAAGGACACTGAGAATGTTTTTTGTTTTTATCTTTCCTTCATTTTTCTGGATAACTAAGAATTGGTTATATGTCCTTTCTTAAGTGACATATATTCTGGGTGATAATAAAAGCCAACTCATATAGAATTTATGTATTAACTTATTTATTATTCTTAAAATAATCCCATTCTGAAGTAGGTACTATTATCCCCACTTTATAGATAAGGAAATTGAGGCACAAAGAGATTAAGTGATCAGCCAGATAGCTAACCCATTGCAGAACTGGGATTCAAACTAGGCAGCCTGGCTCTGGGATTTGTGTTTTTAACTACTACACCATGATGATCATTAAATATAACTTCATGATGTTGGATTAAATAGATATAAGGCATTTTAGTATGTTAGAGGATTGGAAAGTCAAAAAAAGAGCACATGTCTTTTCTACCTAAGATAGAAACTATTTGAGAGAAACACAAGAGTCAGCTAAATGCAGGTTAAAATTTTAGCTTTATCACCTAAGAAAGCAGGAAGGAGATTTTGGCTTAATTGCTGACAACAATGGGTAAGCTATTACTTTGCCCTATCATTCATTAAATTTGCCCACTGAGTAAAAGGTAGAGTTGAAAAACAGTAAGCCTACCTCTAAGAGCAAGGTTTATCACATGGCCAACCAAAGGAGAATACTCACCTGTAGTAGGCAGGGTTGGAAAGAGAAGCCTAAGTGGGGCTAAGCCAAGTATACTAAGTATTTTCTAAAACCATCAGGAATGAGATGAGTTAGTGTAGTGGAATTCTCTCTACGTGGAAACCTGAGAAGTGGAATTGAGTGTTCTTACCTAATCATGGTCACACTAGCTATCCCAGTTATACTAACAGCAAGACAAATGTGTTATAAATATTACTTGTCAAAGCTATACCAAAATAAAAAGTTATGATTGTAAATGTGATAAATTTCACACAAAAAATACTTTGGTGGCGGGCAGAAGTAAATTTAGGGAAAATTTGGGGAGAAACGCAAAGCAGGTTCTAATTGTTTTATATGTGTTTTTTCCCCCTTCTCATCCTTTTAGATAATGTTGGTGGATGGATTTAAAGGACAGAAGGTCCAAGATGTAAAGAAGGCTATTCAGAAAAAGATGATCGACACTGTATGTGATAGGTTATCCTCTGAAGGCTGTTTTAAGTGAAGAGCTGTTAGTTATTAATAATAGACTTTACAGTGTTACAAGCAGTGAGTTCTGTAGTAGAACCTAGAGCTGTATTAAAGATGTCATATAGGCCGGGCGCGGTGGCTCACGCCTGTAATCCTAGCATTCTAGGAGGCCGAGGTGGGCGGATCATTTGAGCTCAGGAGTTCGAAACCAGCCTGAGCAAGAGCGAGACCCCATCTCTACTAAAAAATAGAAAGACATTAATTGGCCAACTAAAATATAGAAAAAATTAGCCAGGCATGGTGGCGCATGCCTGTAGTCCCAGCTACTTGGGAGGCTGAGGCAGAAGGATCGCCTGAGCCCAGGAGTTTGAGGTTGCTGTGAGCGAGGCTGACGCCACGGCACTCTAGCCCGGGCAACAGAGTGAGACTCTGTCTCAAAAAAAAAAAAAAAAAAAAAAAGATGTCATATAGTTTTGTGGCATAAAATGGACCTATTTAGCAATTCATTTATTTTGAACATTCCACCTATAATGTTGATAAAGACAGTGTTCTAAAGGTGATGTGTGCATAGAAAACTTAAATGATGCTTTCCGCAGTGGCTGTTTTACATATTGGTAGTTACAAAGCCTCTCTTTCTATGGTGCTTTACCTTTTACTTTCATCCTCCCCTTACCCCTTCATTTTTGTCATAACTCTCTTCTATTAAGCTACTTTAACTCTTTAAATTTTTATTGTTATTTTTTATTTTTATTGTTTTTTTGTTTTATTTTGTTTTTTTGAGACAGAGTCTCACTCTGTTGCCCTGGCTAGAGTGCCATGACATCAGCCTAGCTAACAGCAACCTCAAACTCCTGGGCTCAAGCGATCCTCCTGCTTCAGCCTCCTGAGTGGCTGGGACTATAGGCATGCGCCACCATACCTGGCTAATTTTTTCTATTTTTGGTAGAGACGGGGTCTCACTCTTGCTCAGGCTGGTCTCGAACTCCAGAGCTCAAACGATCCACCCGCCTCAGCCTCCCAGAGTGCTAGGATTACAGGCGTGAGCCACCGCGCCCAGCCTATTGTATTTTTTTAATAGACAAGATCTCACTCTGTCATCCAGGCTGGATAGAGTGTAGTAGCAGGATCATAGCTCACTGTAGCCTTACCTCCTGGGCTCAAGTGATCCTGCCTCAGCCTCCCAAGTAGCTGGGCCTACAGGTACATACCATCACACCTTATTTTTTCTATTTTTTGTGGAGATGAGGTCTCATTGTTGCTCAGGCTGCTTACTAACCTTAGTCTTTAACAGACTTCGTTCAGTCAGTTTTGCTCTTTTTAGCCTCGCCTAATCTCCACTTCCAGAGCTATTTAATACTATCAATTTCTAAGTCTTTTGGAGGTTCTGTAGTGTAAACCGAATTGTTTTTCAGCTTTCTCTACTGCTGGCTTAGGATTTAGCTAGCTTTCTTATTTCTGCCAATATGGTTATCATTCATCCTCTCTTTTGGTTTTCAAAATTTTTTTTTTTTTGAGACAGAGTCTCACTCTGTTGCCCGGGCTAGAGTGCCGCGGCGTCAGCCTAGCTCACAGCAACCTCAAACTCCTGGGCTCAAGTGATCCTCCTGCCTCAGCCTCCCGAGTAGCTGGGACTACAGGCATGTGCCACCATGCCCGGCTAATTTTTTCTATATATTTTTAGTTGGCCAATTAATTTCTTTCTATTTTTAGTAGAGATGGGGTCTCACTCTTGCTCAGTCTGGTTTCGAACTCCTGACCTTGAGCAATCCGCCCACCTCAGTCTCCCAGAGTGCTAGGATTATAGGCGTGAGCCACCGCGCCTGGCCTGGTTTTCAAAATTTTGTTGATATTCTTTCTTCCATTTTTTTTGTCTCTGTAGATTCATGCTATTAAAAAAAACCCTCCTCACATTATAGTATGTGGATTTTTAAAAAATTTAAAAAACCTTTCTTGTCATTTTGTTGGAATTTTGAGAGGAAATCTGTTTTTAATCTATCATCTTTAAACCAAAATTCTAGCTATTTAATTTCAGCATGAAGAATTGCATTAAAAACAGAAAAATGAATCATTTTATGAGTAATAATGCTGAATTTTATTTTTAAAAATTATTCTAACCTAAAAAGTTTAGGAGCATACATTAAGAGATATTTATATTTGGTAAAAAATCAAATTCATGGTCAGTTTTCTAGTGGGAATTTTCCATGATGCTATAAATCTTTAGTAACAATGTTTTCCATGTTTAGTCTTTGTGTATTTTTTTTTAATAGCAGTGGTTCCATGCATTTAATTTTCTGTTTTCTTTATATTTTTATTATAACAAGGATATAAAGCTCCCATAGGAAGCATAACCTTCAAACTACATGATTATAAACTGCTAAAAATCTTTCATTTTTCACTGAAAAGGAATAATCTGTTGTAGCCAGGGAAAGTGATCCACTTGATGAAGATGCATGCTTTTCAAAAGCACGTGTTGTTTATAAAAGGAAAGGCAGATAAACTTGACCCTGGGAGGAGGGGGAAGACATAATGAAATGTGGAATTTTTGTTGTTGGTGATATAGCATTTTTTTAAAGAGTATTTTTTATTATCTTGGAGGAATGGCGATTGATTTGATGTAGTGTCTAATATATTTTTATTTACCTTCATTTAGGGAGATGCACTTATTTACATGGAACCAGAGAAACAAGTGATGTCCAGGTCTTCAGATGAATGTGTTGTGGCTCTTTGTGACCAGTGGTTAGTCTCTCTTACAGCAAGAAAATTCCCTTAGTCACTTTGCTTATCTCTGACTTTAAAAAAAATCAATTTGTCTACTCCCAGGTACTTGGATTATGGAGAAGAGAACTGGAAAAAGCAGACATCTCAGTGCTTGAAGAACTTGGAAACGTAAGAAGGGAGAAAGTGATGAGGGAGGGGAAAAGAGTTGGGAAACATGGAAATGATAAAGGTGAAGAGAGATACTTTATCTTTTTCTCTTTTCTAGATTCTGCGAGGAAACCAGGAGGAATTTTGAAGCTACCTTAGATTGGCTACAAGAACATGCTTGCTCAAGAACTTATGGTCTAGGTAAACAAACTTCAGATTTTTCTGTTTGTATGCCTTTGCCAATTACATGGCAAATATACATTTTTACCTCTTTGCCCCCTTCTAGTGTTTTTTGAATTGAAAGCAAGAGGTTTTTGTTAGAGGGTAAGGAAAACTAGGATGTGGTCCCCTACCATCTACCTGGTGGTAGAAATATGTCCTTTCTAACCCACATAGCTATTATGGTGTGACTTTTTAATAGAGAAACTCCAAAGCTTCAATCATTTTGTCATTATATCTACTATTTTGTTTTTATTAATTATTTAAGTAGAATTTAAGAACTTCCTAAATAAGTAATTTTGTAAATGCTATAGCCTTCTTAAAAATGTAGATTCGGGCCAGGCATGGTGGCTCATGACTATAAACCTAGGACTTTGAGAGGCTAAGGTGGGAGGATTGTTTGGGGCCAGGAGTTTGAGAGCAACCTGGACAACATAGTGAGACCCCATTTCTACAAAAAAATAAACAAATTAGCTGAGTGTCACGTGCCTATAATCCTAGCTACTCAGGAGGCTGAGGTCGGTGGATTGCTTGAGCCTAGCATTTTGAGGCTGCAGTGAGCTATGATTGCACCACTGCTTTCCAGCTTGGGCAACGGAGGGAGACCCTGTCTCTTAAAAAAAAAAAGTGGATTTTATAGATGAAGTACCTTTTAGGTTCCTCATGAGTTTTCTTCTTTTTATTTTGCAGGTACTCGCCTGCCTTGGGATGAGCAGTGGCTGATTGAATCACTTTCTGACTCCACTATTTACATGGCATTTTACACAGTTGCACACCTGTTGCAGGGGGGTAACTTGCGTGGACAGGCAGAGTCTCCACTGGGCATCAGGTAGGTAAACAGATAAGGGAAAGGAGTGTAATTTGTTTGCAGGAGTTGAGGCAGGGCAAGGTGGCCCATCACTTTGGGAGGCCAAGGAGGGAGGATTCCTTGAGGCCAGGAGTTCGAGACCAACCTGGGTAACATAATGAGACCTCATCTTTACAAAAGAATTAAAAAAATTAGCTGGATATGGTGGCGCAAACTTATAGTCCCAGCTACTTGGGACCTGAGACAGGAGGATTGCTTGAGCCCAGGAGTTTGAGGTTATGGTGAGCTATGATGGTGCCACTGCACTCCAGCCTGAGTGACAGAGTGAGACCCTGTCTCAAAAAAAAAAATTGTGATCGTTTGACTTATTGAAATATTTTTTCACTATATTTATTTTTCATAAGAATTCATTTAGCAAAATTTTGTCATGATGTTTTTGCTTCTTTCCTATTGCATTGAGAAAAATTAATGAATAGCCTCAACTGTTATCATTATCCATTCTTCATTCTTACAGGAGCCTATTCTTATTTGTTACTCTAACTACATAAAGAGATTCCTAATTTATGATTAAAGTATTGATTCTTTCAAATAAATTATATATATATATATATACACAATAGTTTGTTTGTTTTATTTTTAATATAGACCACAACAGATGACCAAGGAAGTTTGGGATTATGTTTTCTTCAAGGAGGCTCCATTTCCTAAGACTCAAATCCCAAAGGAAAAGTTAGATCGATTAAAGCAGGAGTTTGAGTTCTGGTATCCTGTGGATCTTCGAGTCTCTGGCAAGGATCTTGTTCCAAATCATCTTTCATATTATCTTTATAATCATGTGGCTATGTGGCCGGAACAAAGGTGAATGCTAAAATAGATGTGGACTAGATTTATTGATTGTCAACATGGTGTCTTATAGCGTCAAATATCTGCAGAATTATTGTAGAGGTTATAGCTAGAATGCCAAGTACATTCTTTTTCTTCTATTACATGTAAACTAAAGCAGAAAGCTCACTTCCTCCTATCTGCTATATCCAGATATCCTCATACCTACCCCAGGCCACCAAAGCATGTCATATTTCAGGTGCATTGATGGTTTGCCAGTAATTCATTTGACCCTTTAGATGCAAGAATAAAAGCAATTTAAGACAGGTCCTAGAATGTTAGTACTGGAAAGAATCTTCTCTTTAGATCAGGGAGCCCCAAGGATCCAACATTGGTTGGTAGCAATGTTCTGACTAGAATCTGGGTCCAGCAGAGGCATTTTTAATACTGTGTGTGTGCTCTATAGTAACCCTTCCATCCTCTTCCCTCTTGACCCAAACATGTCTCTGCTTTTCCCGGTAGTCCCTCAAGTAGCTGAGGAAACAAACCCCTCAGTCTGTTCGAATTTTATTTCATAAAAGTAAGACAATCTCATGTCTCTTCTTGTATTTAGAATGGGATTGTATTTTTTTTCTCAAGAATAAAAGGAAGGTTTTGAAGTAGAGGAATAAAATAAATCTCATGTGGTTCTTACTCTATTTGTCATCTAGTTATTTTTCTTTATTGTTTAAAATGTATTTTTAGAGAAATTGGTTATCTCAGAAGTACCCTTTAATAATAAGTTGAGTCTTCATCCCTAAGTTTTTTTTATATTTTTTAGGTTTTTCAAAATTACAGATAAGCAATAACATCAAGTGTTTATGCCAGGCACTGTTCTAATCACTTTTAGTAATTCTTTTATCTTTCACTACAACTTTTCAAGGAACCTTACTGAGGCATAAAGAGGTCAAATAACTCACCCAAAGCTACCCAGCTAATAAATGGCAGAACCAAAATGCAACCCCAGAGAGACTCCAGAACTCTTGCTCTCAACCACCATGCCCCACACGATCTCATTGCTAGAATGAACGAACGACATGTATGTAGTTTTAAAATTCAAAGACTACATAAAGGCAAAAAGTGAAAAGTGCACTTTAATCCTTGCCCACATACCGTTTTACTTCCCAAAGCTCATCACTGCCATTGGTTTCTTGTGATTTTATATACCAGTATCAGATACCTGTATTTATTTTTAAATTTATACAAAGATACCACATTGGTCAGACTGTTCTGTCTCTTGTTTTTTTTTCACATAATAATATATTGTTAAGATATTTTGATATCCATACACATAGCCCCACCTTTATTTTTAAAATAGTTACATCATTGGATGCCTGGAACATAGTTTATATAGCCAGTCCTTTGGTTTGTTTTCATTTGTTTCCTGTTAGAAACAGGACTACAGTAAATATTTTTATACATACGTCTTAGCAAAGTGTGTTTTTATACATTTTGTACATTCATCTAAGCAAAATTTTGTCAGTGTTTACCTTAAATTTTTAAGCCTAAAGCATAATCTTTAATTTTTCTTTTCTGTCTTTAAACATTTACTTGTAAAGTGAGAAATGGCCTACAGCTGTGAGAGCAAATGGACATCTCCTCCTCAACTCCGAGAAGGTAAGGCTCATTTATTGCCTCTTGAAAGTTTAAAATTCTTTAGAAGGCTTTTCAGATTTAGGAAGTTAGGCTCACTCTCTCTCTCTAGCGCTCTCTCTCTATATATGTATGTATGTATACATATATATACATAAGAAAGAATATGAATTAATCAGAGTTTAAAAACCTATTGAAAATGTTTAGAACTAGTAGCATAAGCTAAGTTTTTATCTTTAAAATTGAGCAAGTGCAGTAGATAGTATTAATTGAGGGAGGAGAGAGGGAAAAGTTACCTATCATAACATATGTATTTAGAGTGGCAAAAGGTGTATGGAGTAGTGTGAGAGAGGAAAAGAGAAAAAGAGACAGGGATAAGAATCATAAGGGTCTTAGCATTGTGACCCTAGAAGATCTTTCTTACTAACTTGAGAAAATGGTTTGGTGCTGATTATTTTATAATAGAATTTTGGAGTTATAGAATTTTTAGGTGTCATGTAATACTTCTTCCCAGGCAGTATAGTAGTCCTTTCTATACTACTACCACCATCACTACTGTTACTATTAATATGTGTGAATTTTTTACAGGCTATATAGTACTTTATCTCATTAATCAGTATCCTTAACAGGAGGTTATGCAAACTTGATAGAGCCCTGGCATGTCCCTGTGATGCTTTTATGCAAAATAGAGAAGTGCACCCTGTCCTCAACTAAAAAAAGTCACAGTATTATTTATTTCTCATTAATAAAAATTGTAACAAATTGGATTTATTACAACCAATGAATTCTGCTGCAACCAATGGAATAGTAATGGCAGAATATTAGTCATTATAACTATATATATCATAATGGAAATAGTTATAGATTTAATAAAATGGCAGATGATATGAATCGCAGTATGTAACATCAGATTTAGCCAGTGCCCTAATATTGCAAGGTAATAAAAAGTGCATTTAAGGTAATCTTTGCATTAGACTGAAAAACTGCTTTATAGAACTTTGGGCTATTTTGTAGGTTTTGTTAGATCAATAAGGACTTTTCATTATTGAATTCATTTCTTTGTAAGTCAAAGTGGAACAATACATATTAATCCTGTTCAAACATGACATTTTTTTTGGTCTGTCTCAACATTGCTGTACTATACTAATTTTATTAGAAAAAGATACCTATTGCCATGTAGTAGAAAATTGATATAATCATTACTCCTTTTTGGTATTGGCAAAGTTATGCTAATCATGTAAAAATTTTAAAACAATAAAGATTGCTAGTCTGTGAATGGTGACTCTTTAGATGCATTGCCCTAAGGCAAAGTACAACCAATTATTGTGACCCTAATGATAGGAAAGTTCCTAAAATACTAACTCTAACCTTGTGAGCTGGTCCATTCCATTTCTGAATGACTCTCATTGCTACAAAGCTCATCCTTATATAATCTGCTGAAGTGTTCCAGAGTCATACTGGAATCATTCCATATGTCTAACCCAATTACCAGGGGGCAGTATAGGCTGAATCACAGTGCATTGAGTGTCAAACTGGAGATCCTGTCCTAGGTCTGCCACTGATAGCTGAATAACCCAAGCAAGTCACTTTACTGGCTTACTTTCACTTTCTGCCTCTCTAAAATTAGTCTGAAGTGTCTTTTCCTTTCCATATTTCTAATTTCTTTTTGGTTTTGTCTGATCATAGCTAGCCTAATTAATTTAATTTAATTTGATTTGGCTAATTTGGTCTATTTATTTATATATATTCTTATTAATGCTTGATCATTGACTTTATATTTCAGATGTCAAAATCCACAGGCAACTTTCTCACTTTGAATCAAGCTATTGACAAATTTTCAGCTGATGGTGAGTGTGCTTTTTGTTACTGCTGTTGCATGGGACTATTCTCCTCAGATTACAGAAGACAAGTTAAAATAGGTGTTTTAATTTTGTTTTCTCTTTTGCTTTTAACAAAATGTTAAAATAATCATTTTTTTGTGTGTGGACAATTAATGTTAATATTTGAAACATAAGAATTGCTGACTTGATATATTTCAGAACAAATTAGAGCTGAAGTTACTTAGAGTCTTCTTTTAAATTAAAATCACTATAATTGCTAAGATTCAAGACTTGTTTTACAGAGATGCTGAGTATGTAGGAAGCTTTTCCAAGATATTTCTTCTGTGTTTGATATTCCCACAGGTGACTTGAACCTGGGAACACTGATCTTCCTGTAAAATTTTTTTTGCCTGGCCTCAGTTCTGTTACATTTTATTATTACTTTGTTAAGAGAAGAAATACACTGTCTATCCTGAAGGAACCATTCCTTTTTTATGTAACTATAGTCATTATTCATCATGGTATTTCTTTTTATTGTTCTTGGCTAGCTCACTTTGTATTCTCAATTTCTCTTAATTGGAATTAAGTTGTTTCTGACTGTCTCTTAGAATACTTTATTTAAAGTGTTATTTGCTTCTGAATAAGTAATGCATTCATATGGTTCAAAATTCAGACGGTATAAAAAGCATGTGCAGTGAAAATACTCCCCTCTCACTCCTATTCCTTAGCTACCCATTTTCTCTTAGAGACAAAGTTATTAATTTCTTCATGTACCTTTCATACAATGCTAGTGGGAATGCAAATTAGTACAACTCTCCTGGAGGCAAATTAGATAATACCAAACAAAACTTACCTTACTTTTTTGGCCCAACAATCCTACTTCTGGGGATTTACCCTGAAGATATACCTCCAACAATACAAAAATATATATGCATAGGGTTATTCACTGCTGTGTTGTTTGTACTTGCAAAATATTGAAATAAATCTAAATGTCTTTGTATAGGAGAGTGAGTGAATAATTATAGTATAGTCACATAATGGAGTACTATGTAACTGTAAAAAAAAAAAAAGCCAAGAATGAGAAAGATCTCTATGAACTGATGTAGAGTGATTTCTAGGATATACTTTTTAAGTGAAAAAAACCCAAAACTGCAAAAGAATTATTTAATATATGCACTTTCATGTAACAAAGAAGGAGATATAAGAATATATATATATATATATATGTTTGTTCATTTAAAAAAGTACAGTTAGCCCTCCATATCCTCAGATTCTGTATCCACAGATTCAGCCAACTGTGGATTGAAAATGTAATTGGGCCTGTGATAGTTGCTTCTGTACTGAACATGTACAGATTTTTTTTCCTTGTCATTATTCTCTAAATAATGCAATATAACAACTATTTACATAACATTTATATTGCATTTGATATCATAAGTAATCGAGAAGTGATTTAAAGTATATGGGAGGACTTGCATAGTTGCAAATACTATGCCATTTTATATATGGGACTTAAGCATCTTGAAGATTTTGGTATTTGTGACCAATCCCTCACAGATACCGAGAGACGACTGTGTTGGAATGATAAACTAGAAATAAGAGTGGGTGGGTGGGAGGGTGGGAAAGTTTTGGGAAGAGTGGGAATTGGATAGTAAGGATTAGGAGGGAGCAGCCCTTCTCTTATTAAATCTTTTTATGTAGCTTTGATAATAATATTTCATGTACCAAAATATTAAATACATAATTGAAATCAACCAGGATGTGTAGAGGGGACTCCAAATGGAATACATTCAGTAATAAATGGACATAACTATATTGCAAATGAAAGCATGGCAATACTGAAGGGATAGGGAAGAAGTAACCTAAGTAACTTTGAAAAACAGTATTTTGATTGGGCACTAAAGCTAAAGACAGAAAGAACTGTACACAAATACTGTAGTTAATAGGTCTCTTACAAGAGATATAAGCAATTATGAAACTACTTTGTATATTTTAGGATTGAATAAATAAGTAAATATGCGATAGATAATGAGAACCTCTGCCTCAGAGAGCTCACTGTCAGAAAAAGAAGCTATGAATAAGTGAAGGAGGAATGTTATTGATACAGTGAACTCTGTGATATTGGATTGGAATTGGTGCTATCAGTATGAGCTTAATTTATTTTGTGTATAGGTATATAGATATAAAAATAAACATGGTTGGGTAGGTATGTATGGGTTAATATACATACGTATATTTCCCTAGTTCTGTCTGCTGAGAGGGCCTAGGAGCAGTGACACCCCAGTAGCAGTGAAACACTTGGCGTTCAGATCTTGGTTTCTAAATATAATTTTCCTATAAAAGGAACTAAGGCTCCTAGGAGAAGTGATTGATTTGAGGTCTGGGATAGGGAAAATATGAGATGAGTGTGAAATATCTTGTGGTGCCAGAAAATACACAAATACTTTAAAAAGGATGGGGGTATGTCGAAAGGACACAGAGCCAACTTGAAGAGGTCACAATAGCCCAAGCTAGAATAATTTTTTCAACAAAGTAAATAATGAGGGTATTGGATTATAACCCAGTGAATAAAATAAATATCCATGAGTCCATACTGATATATATTAATAATTGGATAAATAAATCAGTGGAAGAGTAGGGACATTTTATCTTTATAATTTCAATTAATAAATGTAGAAATATTGAAATTTATTTCAAAATAAAAAGCTAAAAATGTTTACAACTTCTGTGTATTCTAAAGATATTTAATGCATACATAACTTACAGTTATACGTTCTCATATTCCCTCTTTAAGACATAGAGGATAAAATAAATAAATAAATAAATAAAGTCACAAGTAATACATAAAAAAAAAGACATAGAGGGTAGCATACTGTTCTGTACTTTTGTCTTTTTCACTTAACAGTTCATATTTGAGATCAATTCACATTGGTACATAATGAGTTTACTCTTTTTTTTTTTAAGCAGTATAGTGTTCCATTATGGGGATATACTGTAGTTTATTTAATTAGGCTCTTATTGATAGACATTTATGTTTTTTTCCAATATTTTAGAATGGATGATTTTGGTAGTACTAAAAGATGAGAATTGAAAAAGTGAAGTTTTATTAGTAGAAAACTTGGTTTCGAACTCCTGATGTTGAGTGATCCTCCCGCCTTGGTATCCCAGAGTGCTAGGATTATAGGCGTGAGCCACCGCGCCCGGCCAATTAGTAGAAAACTTGGAAGATCCTAGTTTCAGGACCGAGAAATTAAATATTCATTTCTACACATAAGGCACCAGTGTGTGTTCTCATGTGTTAAAATATGGTAATGTTTTACTACCTCTAAATGAGGCTGGGATGTTGATAGAGAAACCACAAAGAAATGACTATTCCCAGCTTATCATTTTCTTCCTCTGCCTCATTAAAGATCACTTTATCTTATTAACTCAACATGCATGAGAAGAAACACATATTGATGCTAAATGTTTGCAAATTGATATGGAGGGTTCAAATATTTTAACATCATAGTTAGGGATCCTACTTTTGGTGATTTTTATTTTTGTTAATCTGAGACAGTCCTTTAAAGCATGTTGTTTTTAAATTTATATATAGGTTTTGCAGTGTACCCACTGGACACATAGTTGATACTCAGTAACCATATTTTTAATTCATTGATTATTTTTTTTCCTCTTCTTCCAGGAATGCGCTTGGCTTTAGCTGATGCTGGTGACACTGTTGAAGATGCCAACTTTGTGGAAACCATGGCAGATGCAGGTATTCTCCGTCTGTACACCTGGGTGGAATGGGTGAAAGAAATGCTTGCCAACTGGAACAGCCTAAGAAGTGGTCCTGCCAACACTTTCAATGATAGAGTTTTTGCCAGGTAATCCGTAGATCCCAACCACTTTGTATTGTAGAGTTGCTTAGACCTGGAGCATTTTTAAGTTTTCTTTTTCTTTCTTTTTTTCCTAAAATAAATTAGATGATAATAGCTAGTACTCAATGAAGGCTTACTTGTGCCAGGCACTTTGCTAAATATTTTACATGTGTTTTCTGACTTTAGCCTCAAAGCAACCTTAAATGATAAAGATATTATTAGCTTAACTAATTAATTAATTAAGAGACAGGGTCTTGCTCTGTTGCCCAGGCTGGAGTGCAGTGGCATGTTCATAGCTCACTGTAACCTCAAACTCATAGGTATAAGTGATCCTACCAAGTAGCTAGGACTTGAGGCGTGTGCCACCACACCTGGCTAATTTTTTTTAATGTGTTTGGTAGAGATGGGGTCTTGCTATCTTACCCAGGTTGATCTTAAACTCATGGCCTCAAGGGATCCTCCTGCCTGAGCCTCTCAAAGCACTGGGATTATAGGCATGAGCCACCACTGCTGGCAGATGAGCTCTATTTTACAAATAAAGAAACTGAGGCTTAGAAAAATTAAGTGTTTCATTAAATGCCTCAAAGTTAGTAATTGCATATTTGGGATATGAACTTACTTCTGTCTCCAAAGCTTGTACTCATAACCATTTTATCATGCTGTCTTTCTTCAGAGTGGGGCAGAATAATTAAAGGAAAAGTAAATTAAAAGAAAAGGAGAAATATCTTTTTTTTGTACATTCAAAAGACATTAATTAACCTCTTTGTGTCAGGAGCCATCCTAAGCACTGGTGTTACAAAGGCGAATCAAGACATGATACTTCCTTGTTATCTAGCAAGAGAGAAAATCATTTACCCAACCAATTATTAATATAAATACAATAATAAGGATAAAGACAATTCAAAGATATCAAGTGAATTCTGGGTTTCTTGAAAAATAAACAGGAGTTTTGCAGGGAGAGAAAAAAGTGTGTAAAAGCCATGAAAAGGGTATGATACTTATTTGAAGTGCAGTATCTGGAGGATAGAGGTAGGAGATGAAACAGGTTGGGCCCAGATTGAGCCAGATTAAGAAGGGCCTGAGTTGGTATGAGAAATTTTTTCCCTAATATCCACTATTAGTTATTTAAAATGCAATGGTTAACCACTTCGGTACCGCGCTCACCGGCCGCGAAACCTTGCCCACAAGCCGGCACTCATAGTCCACACTATAGTTTGTGCTGTGCATTGATTACGAATCCGTTTTGCTCTTGTGTGATGAGGAAAGCTTTAAAGCACTGAAAGCTTGTTTTACTTTACAGGCAGCTTTAGGAAAATATCTTTAATAACTCCTACTAAGGACTTGTTAAAAGGTCACAGATTAGTAGTAACTTATTAGCAGAACGTACACACTGCAACTGCAGAGATAAAAGCAAAAGGTTTTGGCTGTCGACTAAAGTCGATGCTGGGCTGTGCGCGTTCATCTGTGGTTGATGACTATAGTCGATGCTGGTACTGAAGTGGTTAAATACCTGGCTCCAACCTTAGTTAAGCTATTTTCATACTGCATTTTGGGCTTTTTCATCAAGGAATTTTAAAGCAAGCATCGTTTACTGTGTTATCATAAACAGAAGTCATAAGTATTGTCAGATGAAAATACTTAAGGCTGTATAGACAACTGATAGACTGCAAGAATCAGTTTTAAGGAACACAAGGATGATGTTGTGTTGAGCAATTTTAAATGTTTCAGGCATTGTTCTCATTTTACTGCTTAGTAGTATATGCAGCAGCCTTTTATACCTATATATAATTGCCTTTAAACTCAGTGACTTTTTTTTACCTATTCAATAGTGAAATGAATGCAGGAATTATAAAAACAGATCAAAACTATGAAAAGATGATGTTTAAAGAAGCTTTGAAAACAGGATTTTTTGAGTTTCAGGTAGGCTGTTAATTCTTTTGGTAGGTATAAAGCATGCCAGTGTGAATATGATGTATTTTCTTCCTTTTTTCTTCCTGATATAAAATAATTATTCCACTAAAGTGTAGACTGTGAAAATTCTGCCAAGACCTCTTAAAATTCATCGTTAAATTGTGGTTTTAAGTTGTTTTCTTTGGCATTTTATTCTGTTGTGTCCTTTAATATAAATAATTCTATTCCTATTTAAGCTATGAGCATTAATGTAAAGGAGATTAAATTTAAAATTTAGCCATACTTTCCAGGAAAACATTTTTAAATTGATAAAAACAAAAGCAAAATTGTAATTCATTTCCATTAGTTTGAAAGCAAATGTTTTCTGAGATTTTCCACAAGATGTCAGTATTTCCTCAAGTTTGGCATTTCAAGTACTTAAAGTAAAAATGCAGCTTTACTCAATCAGCTTTGTTAAATATCACATTGGGATTTATGTAACTTGGTTTTTAGAGATGTGGTTAAATAAGGATAAGTGCTGAGCTTAGCAATGTGTTGTATTTATAGCCTTTTTGATACTTAATATTTTTCTTATATACTGCTCAGAGCATTCACCCTAGAACACAGTTAAAATTGTTCAAATTTTATGTGTCAGTTACAAAATGTCTTTAAAAATTTGTTTTCTTGAGAGTCATTAATATAAAATTGCAATATCCTTTTTTTTTTTTTCTGAGACAGAGTCTCGCTCTGTTGCCCGGGCTAAAGTGCCGTGGCGTCAGCCTAGCTCACAGCAACCTCAAACTCCTGGGCTCAAGCGATCCTCCTGCCTCAGCCTCCCAAGTAGCTGGGACTACAGGCATGCACCACCACGCCCGGCTAATTTTTTCTATGTATTTTTTGTTGTCCCTCTAATTTCTTTCTATTTTTGGTAGAGACAGGGTCTCGCTCTTGCTCAGGCTGGTTTCTAACCCTTAACCTTGAGCGATCCACCTGCCTCGGCCTCCCAGAGTGCTAGGATTACAGGCATGAGCCACCGTGCCTGGCCTAAAAACTGCAATATCCTTTGAACAAAGATGTATACTTGCTTCCAAATTCTTAAAAATAAGTAAAACCTTTACAATAATTCATTATGGAATTTTAAAAGATTAAACACTTAAAAATGCACTAATGCCAAGATACTGAAATCTTTTTACTTTATTTTTATTTTTAAGAAGGTGAGGGAAATGGTAATTAATTTCGAATTTTATAGGCAGCGAAAGATAAGTACCGTGAATTGGCCATAGAAGGGATGCACAGAGAACTTGTGTTCCAGTTTATTGAAGTTCAGACACTTCTCTTGGCTCCATTCTGTCCACATGTGTGTGAGCATGTCTGGACACTCCTGGGAAAGGTACCTTTATGCATCTAAAATTTTATGAATGGTTTTCCTTTTAGCTGCATTGTGTTATCATTACTTAAGACAAAAAGGCTGAAAAATGAGTATTTGAGGAATAATGTTGATTCATCATCATCATTACAACAAGTTAACGCAGAGCTACCTCCTGTTTGGATGGATGTATCATATATATACCTTTATTTATATACACACAGTGTATTTATTTTAAAAAGGTGAAAATATTGAGAGATATAAACAACTGTTAAGAGCTGCTTATAAACAAAGATAGAAGTGTATATTTGCATAAATATTCTTATTTTATATAAAACTTCAGGCTTATATAGGACTTCATATTCAGAGATATATTAGCATTTTTACTGTGAAGATAAATTCAATTATTTCTCCCAGGCTTCCAGATAAATAGATTGGCTGGTTTAATAACTCCTTTCCAACCTTATCAGCCAGGCTCTTTTGTATTTTTAAATGCATGAACAATGCAGAAATGTGCTGATGATCTATATACCAAATAGCCATACTTTCAATACTGGATGTATTAATAGGATAAAACTGAGAGTATGCATAATTTATATAATAATGATTAAATTTAGGCAAATTAGCATTACATAATTTTCTTTGAAAGTGAGCATATGTGTGTGGGTATTAATATGCTTGTACAAATGGATGCTAATTAAGAATGTAGAGTCAGACTTCACAGCTTGAATTCTAGGGAACATTAGATCAGGGGCTGTGGAAGTGTGTTATGTGTAGTTAGGTTTGAACTTTGAGCACACAATTACAGATGGTAGCCTTGGTATGAAACTGCAATCAGGAATCATAAAATAGTTGTGTTGTCTAATCTCACTGCACCTTCCTTTGATTTTGTTTTTTTAAAAGCCTGATTCAATTATGAATGCTTCATGGCCTGTGGCAGGTCCTGTGGATGAAGCCTTGATACGTTCCTCACAGTATGTCATGGAGGTCGCACATGACCTTAGACTACGACTCAAGAACTTTATGATGCCAGCTAAAGGGAAGGTAAAGTCATTTTTAAAAAACAATTTCTTAGAAGTTATTGGTCAGCATTTAATAATAATGAAAATTTTGAAAAGACTTTCATTAAGATGTGTAGAGCTAAATTTCCTGCTAATATAATTCTGTATATGTATATTTTTTAATGTTAGAAGCAGTGGTGGTATATATTGGAGGGTTCTCATTTTTGGTTTACATAAAAGCACTGAAATGTTTTTCCCTTTTCTTTTACTGTGTAGAAGACTGACAAACAGCCACCTCAGAAGCCCTCACATTGTACCATCTATGTGGCGAAGAACTATCCACCTTGGCAACATACCACCCTGTCAGTTCTACGCAACCACTTTGAGGTGATGCTCTCAGTAAACTTTTTCCCCTAACAGTGTTGTTGTATACTGCCTATGTTGCTTTTGTTTTTAGGATGTTGACAATATCTGGGTAAAGGAAGACAGGCAGCTTTGTTTCATTCCTTCTAGGCAGCGAGTGTCCTTTGTTATCCCTGGTGGCTCATAAATGGACACTGAGGGAAAAGCTGCTGTTTTTTCATTTCTGAAACTTTCATACAAAAATACATTGGATCTAGTTGTATGTAAATAAAAGATGTGGGGATTTTCATATTTGTAGTTGAAATTATGAAACAGAGTTTGATTAACAGGATAGAGTTTGCCTTTTAAATTGGTTGTGACTTGAACAGTGGGATTCATGAAATCTTAACCTTGTTATATGTGAAAAGATTGTAGCTTGGATCTTGAGTACTTTAAAAGAAAATGTTGTTCAGTTTGATAATTACCTATAGAAATGTACAGTGTGAAGATGTTTTTAGCTCTGTCAGGTAATGATAGTTCTATTTAGAGGAAACTTAATATTTAAACTTAGTTCTAAGTTTTCCTAAAGAAGAAAATCCATTTTTCTTTTACATTTAAAATATGGAAACAAAGTATGTTATGGAATTTTGGCTTTTTTTGCTCAGGTTATTAGAACAGTTATTGGTAGACACAGATCATTAAGGTGCACTTAAAAAAGAGAGAAAGACAGTAGGGTTTATGGTGAAAACATAAAGCAGAAACATAAAGGAAAAATCTTTAGCTTTGATTTTCCAGACCTTTATTGGAATTTTGCCTCAATACTTTTCATAGTTAATCAAAACTGCTTTTACATTTGTAAAATTTGATAGAGAGAGAAGAGCAAGTTTTTTGTATTCTTTCTTAATCTAATTTTTTGGAGAACTACCTTCACCTTTGCTTGTGTGTAATAGAAATAGAAGCCTTTAGAATGTGCTTGCAGACTTTGAATTGTAAAGATAAAACCTACTTTGGTTGGTAGAAAAATGAAACTGTGCCTCAGTGGATTATGTATTCATACCAGCAATTTCAAGGAAACGGTGGAAAAACCAAATATAGTATGTAATGTCCTAGGTATTAAAAATTTCTTTACCTCTGTTCTTTTAGAAGTTATATTTTTATATTCATTGAGTAGATATATTGTTTCAAAACAATGTCATATTTTGGCATTATCATCTTCCTTTTAAATTTTTGTTTGTTTTCATCCAAAGGAACTAAAAGAATGTTTGTTTATAATCAAGAAGAGTGTTCTTGTGTTAAATATGGCATTTTTTTGGTGACATAAGGGAAAGGAGTATTTTCCATCTTTTCCTTTTTCTTTTATATGTGTTTCAGAGAAACACATTGAGTAGTAAAATATTTTTTCCCCATATACTTTAGTAAAGGTTAGAGTTGAAGGTAAATAGATTATTTGAAATCTTACTGTATGTTACTTTTCATTTAGATTCATTCCCAACCGTTGGCTTGGGAAATACATGAACAACTGCAGTGCTTTGGTTTTGATGCTATGCATTTATTAATAAAACAAAGAGAAAATAAATCACCTAAAACTCTAAAAAGACCACTTTCTTTATATCTTACTCTATTGAAGGGAATCTTCATGTTTGCAGAAATGAATTTAAATTCATTCAGCATATTTGGGATTGTATGCATATTAGTAATATATAGGCATTTATTTTTGAGTAGATAGGAATTAAAGTATTTTTAATAGATCAGTAACTGGAGATGCTTTTTTTCACATTTGTGATAACAATTTATAGAGAAGAATGTTCCAAGGCAGACATCATATAAATCTTGTATGATAGTTGTGTATCTTTTCATTTTAATATGACTGATGGAATGCAATTAGAAGTTTGAAGAAAAGATTTTTATAAGACTATGTCAGTTTCTTACCAGGTAAAATCTAATGTTACAACCCTGGAGTTGCTGTTATTGTAAGGAAAGATTAAATATTCAGCAAAAATCAACCTGTTTCTCTTTTTAAAACTAAAAAACATGTATCCTCTGAATTTAGAGGGAATACGGAGACTCTCTTCTGTATTGTTCATTCAGCTTTCACTTTCCCATGATGTTAGAGGCTGGACATTCTTCCTCTGTTTTCTAACAGACTGACAGAGGCCACCATTCTGTGTTTGGCATACTTCCTAAAGGCATATCTACTGTCCTACTTTATTGTAAAAGTATTTTTCTCCATATTCTTCTCTCTACTCCCTTTTTTTAGGCCAACAGTGGAAAATTGCCTGATAACAAAGTCATTGCTAGTGAACTAGGCAGTTTGCCAGAATTGAAGAAATATATGAAAAAAGTGATGCCATTTGTTGCCATGATTAAGGTAAGCTGTGGACCTTATGCAGCTGTGACCACATGAGTAATGGTTACATGGGACAATATAGGGAAGAGGAAAAAGCCTTGGGCACAGTCTTCCCCCAGAAATCTGCTAAAATAGCACTTTTTTTTTTTTTGAGACAGAGTCTCACTCTTTGCCCGGAGTAGAGTGCCATGGCGTCAGCCTAGCTCACAGCAACCTCAAACTCCTGGGCTCAAGCAAGCCTTCTGCCTCAGCCTCCCGAGTAGCTGGGACTACAGGCATGCGCCACCATGCCCGCCTAATTTTTTCTATATATTTTTAGTTAGCCAATTAATTTCTTTCTATTTATAGTAGAGATGGGGTCTCACTCTTGCTCAGGCTGGTTTTGAACCCCTGACCTTGAGCGATCCTCCCGCCTTGGCCTCCCAGAGTGCTAGGATTACAGACGTGAGCCACCATGCCCGGCCTAAAATAGGACTTTTCAATCAGTGGTGGTGAGAAATGAGCTATCAGATTTGGGATTTACCTGTGGAATTGCTGAGCATGTAAAAATATTTATTGTGGAAGAAAAATTAGTTTAGAATCACTACACTGAATTATTCCCTTCATGTTCTGATTTTCTTTCTTTTCAGTTAGGGGAGAAAGCATATTCTTTTGGCTTACATTAGGGTGTTTTTCCTAGAATTACTGGAACCAAGACTCTACATTTGTGTAGGTTTAGCTTAGCAGGATAAGGATAGTGGTTAGACAAGGGTTTCTCAATAATGGCTCTACTGATACTTTGTGCCTGATAGTTTTTGTGGGGTGCTGTCTTGTGCATTGTAGGATGTTTAGCAGCATCCTTAGCTTCTACTCACTAGATTCCAGTAGAATCCCCTTTCTCCCTAGTTCTGACAACCAAAAATATCTCCAGTCATTGCCCAATGTCACCTGGGGACAAAATCACCTCCCACCCTGCCACCATTGAGAACTACCGGGTTAGACTCTTGGTTTTCTTCATATATGTAACTGATCTGTTGGATTTTTTTGACAAAGAGAAACCGAAAGAAGGATATATATTCCTTAAGATCTCAAGCTATGGGGTTAGACAAATCTTGGTTCAAATCCTATGTATTTGTCACTTCTTAGTTTTGAGACCTTAGACAAATCACTTAAATTTTCTGGGCCACAGGGTTTTTCATCTATAAAATGAGGATGAACATACTATTTAGGAGTATTGTGAGGAATTAATGAAATAATGCACCTAACACACTTAAATAGTGCCTGCCAAGAAGTAGGCTCGGGAAATGTTTAAAAATATAAATCAGTATCTTCCAGCCTGTTAGGCATACAGTGATTATTCTTATACTGTATCTTAATTTTTGTGTCTTGTCAGCTGCAGATGCCTGAGACGAGAACGCTTAGCTTCTCCAGTATTGAAGTAGATTGGTATTCTTGGGAAAACCTTTTAATTCTCCCAGACCGAAGTCACTATCTGATCCTCAAGAGTATTTTTAGTTTCAGAAGTAATGTAGAATCCTGGGCTGAGA
>VBSM01003190.1:10107059-10118050 GCA_008086735.1 Cheirogaleus medius | reverse complement strand
ACACACACACACGCACAGTGTGAAGCAGACTGTGAAGCAGGCAGACCAAATAGGAAACAAAAGACAGTGGGAGACAGGAGACAGAGAGCAGAAACTGAGAAACACACAGGAGGGACAACTCAGCAGGCCGAGAGCGGGAAAGAGGAAAAGAGAGACAGGAAGGGAGAGGCGAACTCTGCCCAGCTACTTGCTGAAGAAAAGTCTAACAGAAGCTTCAGGCAGGTGGCGGCCGGGCCTCTTTCTTGCCGGGGCTGCAGGGAGGACGGGAGAGCGGGAATAACAGTGGCACTAGGGAAGTGTGGCCCACACAGAGGCAGACTTGGGCAGGTCATTTATTCCAGAGTGAGGGCTGGGTGAACGAGCTTTGTAAAGTCCCCCGACATAGATCTGGAAGCAGACCTTCTCCTGGGGAGCCTGGGAGAAGTAAGTCACATCACGTCCTTGCACCTCGAGTTCCTCATTTGCAAACTGGAGATAGTAACAGTGTCTCACAGGGCTTCTGGGAGGATTAGGTTTTATGAAGTGTGAAAAGTGTTAGGAGAGTGCCTGGAACGTAATAAATGCCCTGTGCTTGTTAGCCATCATCGTTTTTGGGTAAAGCAATAGCATACCCTAGAATTGCAAGGTCAAAGAGTTTGGTTTTGCCCCTTCTTGAGCTCTTTCTTTTTCTTTTTCAGAAAATTGAGATGGTCCTCCCTCAGTAAAAGGAAGCCATCTTTCTCCTCAAATTCTCTGGAAGACAGGAGATCCGCATCCCTTGGACATATGTCCTGTGGGTGACCTGGGGAATCGGGAGTTCATTGCATTCTGTGGGGAGGTGGGGGAGACACCCCTGAGAAACATTTTGGGCCATCTCTCTGTAAGGGCCTGCCAGCATTTAGAGAGCCATAGGTCACGTCCCAGCCAGAGATGTTAGTATAATACTGTGTGACACTCCATGGCCACATGTTTGAATCAGGGTCATCTGTGTCCAGCACAGAGGGCCTGAGCCAAGGCCACGTCTGCATCGTGACTCTTCATCAAGCTGGATGTGTACGCGAAAAGCAGAACACACACTAAACACAGCCGGCATCCTCGGCCGCTGCAAGCGAGCCAGTCACCATTTACACAAGTCTGACCTTTCAGTTGAGACATTTATTTTTCCACTGACAGCCCTGTGAGGTGCACACGGTCAATTCCTCTGTCATTTCTCTTCACTTTGGGGAGACTGATAGCCTGACCAGCCTCACCTTGGGAAAAGGGAGAAAGAGAAAGCCTCCAGGACCCGGGAAGTCAAAGTGGCACGGGACAGACATGTCCTGAGGCTCTCATTAATGTGTGAAACATCAGCTTTATGCCTTATCTATTAATCATGTCAATTCCTAATTTTTCAAGAGATTTAATGCTTTCTTATTACATGTGCATACAATGCAAGAAGTCAAAGCTCCAAGCCAATCAAGATCTGTGTGAAGGTAGAGCAGACATGGATCAAAGGAAGTGTGAGCAGAGGATGAGGATGCAATTCTCTGCATTCCTAAGTGGTCTGGACTGAGCGTGGATGTTTCAACCCTAAGTGAGTTCACACTCTGGATGGACCAAAGATGATCTGCTTAGTTATAGGAGCAATGATAACCCTAATAAAATAATGCTATAAAAATTAATGCTTTTTGAGAGATTAATTATGTGCCAGGCACTGTGCCATCAGCCTTATGTGAATGGTTTTATTAAATCCATTCAGCAACCCTGATGAGGTAGGTGTTCTTTTTATTTTTACTTTATAAATGAGGGGACTGAAGACTGAAGAGGCTGGTAACTTGCCCAAGGCTGTTTTGGTGGGATTACTTATTTTGTGTGAGTGCTGGGGAGAGAGGTGGAGGACGGTAGGGAGGGCGAAGGAGGGAGGCGTGGTTGGCAGGAATGCAGTGGCCAGAACAGTGGTCTGGGGGTCAAGCAGGTTGTCGGATGAAAGCACTGGGACAGGTGGAGCTAAATTTGTCTCTTTTTCTTGGTGAATGTTCCTGCGTGGCATATTGTCCCACACGCTTGCTATTCTTCTGCCTTGACTAGTCAGATTGTATTTTCATGTCAACCATTTATTAAGATCCCAAGAGAGACTGCGGACCCTGATTTAAATCAGGGAACATGGAATAAGTCATATTTACTGTGCTTGGGTTTTTGTCCTCGACAGAGATGTAAGAATATAAAATTTTGATTCTTTTTTTTTTTTATAGAGCAATTGGGTTTCAAATACTTTTTAGAACACCTGAAAATGGCATCTTATATAGAAGTTCCACGTGTGAAGAGATAAATGCATGGTTCTTAAGGTGAAGAATCTGTATATATTGCCATGTGTGCAATGTGGATGTCACGTAGGTAAAAATAAAAGCAAGGTGCAGAATAGTGCGGTGAGTATAACAAGTTTGTGTATCTTTCTATTTCTCTATCTATCTATCTATGGAAGAGAACTTAGGCTGCAGATTAAGAATATGAAGGAGACTTGCTTTTGAATACTTTGTGTGCTATATAATCCTTTTGTTTTTACCCTGTGCATTCATTACTTAAATAACATAGTGGGAATCAGGAGCTCTAAGCACTGCCTCTTCAGTCCTCATTTCTTACTCCCGCCCTCTGCCTGCTCACCCCATCCTTCCCTGTTTCTCTTGTGGCACCCCCTGAGGGTTCCCTGGAACATAGTTTGAGAAGCACTGACCCAGCCAGTGCTTTGATCATTCTGTCTTAAGAGCCAGCATCCATGTTGGCCACGTGTTGGCACTCAGGGCCGCTATCACCCTAGTCATTCAATTTGCATGTATGAAGTGACCCAAGGCAGTGTGACCTTGAGTCAGTCTAGCTTCATTCAATAAAACAACTCTCATCATTTGGGAATTGCAAAGCACCCTTTGCAGAGGTTCCGTTTAAAGCCAAGCTCCTGTTTTTATGAAAAGCGTCCGGTGTGCCCTAGGGTCATATCCCCCGATCACGTAGCTCCAGGCACATACCTCTCGTCCACCACTTACTCTTTCTCATGCTGCTCCGCCCTTTCCGGAGAGACCCTTGTCCTATAGTCCCGGGGCCGGCTGTGCTCCTCACGGGGTTGACAATGGCGGTGGGCACAAAGACGGATTTGAAGGGACGGCTTTGGCGGGGGTCACCTTCTGAAAGGCTGCCTTGGGAGGACACAGAGGAGGTGGATAACGTCCATGTGGCATAGAGTCCAGGGCTCCGGGAATCTGGAAAACTAGAGGTCTTTCTGGTTGTTGGACATTTTTTTTTAAAGAGAAGAAATAGAAAAAGAAAACGTTCAGTTTTATTTTAAAAACGTAACAGCTCCTAACCACAAATCAAATGTAACCTTTTTTTACCTTCTTTCCACCCACCCATACACACTCTTTGTCGACCACAGTCTTAACTAAGTCGGCCCCACCTCCCTACACCTTGTTAACCGTGAGGCTTGCAAAGCGCAGGGAGAGGGGCTTACATGGAGGCCCTGGTGGAACTAGAAGACTTGAATTTCACCATCTCTCGCTCTGATTCTGGTCACCCCTCCCCGCACGTCCCTTTAGCCCTAGAGTTCAAAGCACAAGATCCTGCATGTGTTCAATTTGCTTTGCAGTGGCAGTTTCTTATTCAGTCAGTGACTTTTCCCCTAGATTCTAAACTCTTTGAAGGCAGAGATTTTATAACTTACTTTATTTTTATTTATTTATTTTTGAGAGACAGGGTCTTGCTCTGTTGCTCATGCTGGAGTGCAGTGGTGTCATCATAGCTCACCGTAACCTCAAACTCCTGCGATCCTCAAACCTCAAGCGATCCTCCCGCCTCAGCCTCCCAAGCAGCAGGGACTATAGGTGTGTCCTATCATAGCTGGCTAATTTTTAAATTTTTATGTAGAGACAGGGGTCTCACTATGTTGCCCAGGTTGGTCTCAAACTCCTGGCCTCAAGCAATCCTCTCGCCTCAGCCTCCCAAAGTGCTGGGATTACAGGAGTGAGCCACAGTGCTCCGCCTTATTATTAATACTCTATCTCTCTGTATTCTGCGTATATTGTTGGTTAATAAACATTTGTTGAATGACTGCCATGATGTTTTCAGCTCTGATGCCAGTCATTTTGGCTGACACATGTTTAGTGCTTACCGTATGGCAGGCATTGGCCAGGTGGCTTTGCCTACATTATCTCATGGGTTCTTTACAACAGCTTTCTTAGGTATGTACTCTTAGTGCCATTATTTTATAAACAAAAAAATACAAAGACTTAAAGTTAATTGCCCAAGGAACTACTGGGCCTGGGATTTGAACCCAGGTTTAGGCTGGCCCTCTGTTCTTCCCACCTCTAGTTAGAGCATTCATCCTTTGGTAGCAGAAAAAGCCCTTTATTCTGCCTGAAATAAATGAACTGAAGCAGCTGGTAGGCCCTACGTATGCCTCCATGAGACTCTAATTCTTCAGCCTCAGGCTGTGATTTTTGAGAATAGTATTAAAGTTTTATAAAACAACAATCCCTTGTCCATTGTTTCCAGCCTGCAGCTCCCTGAACTCCGTGGGGAGTGGCTGTCATCTTCGTGCCTTTCTTGCTCTTTTACCAATCCATCCCCAACATCACATCTCTTACTGAGCAGCCCATCCATCACCATGTCACTCTGTTGATTAAGTAACTTCTACTAATTCCCTGGGAATAATGAACACAGCCAAGGCCCGGGCACAGAAATGCCCTCGTGGTTTCCTTCCCACCAATGCCTCTAGGTCTTCGGTAAGGTCATTTCTCTTTCTCTTCATCCTCCTCTTGCTCTTTTTCTCTCCTTCTTTTGATTAAAAAAGTGATATGTAGCTTAATAATGAGTCAGTGTTGTATGAAGATGGGCAAAGCATCATTTAATTGTGGCCAACGCCGCCCAAGAAGTATATCTGGCCAAATGCTCCAGGAACGGATGCTTGCAGCAAGGGGACTTCTATTCGTAGCTGTCAACCTGCCTCTGGTCCCCATGGTGGTGCAGTCAGCAAAGAGGAGTGGGGCTGTCTACTGGGGAGGGGTCAGACTATATTCTGGAGAGAAACGCTCTGCACCAGCTTCCATGGCAGGGTGCAGCTGATCTGCCTGCCTTTTGAAAAGAGGCCTTGAGGTGTTGGATGCTGCAAAATGGATTGGCAACAGGAGAGGCAGGTTCCCAAATTATTCCCAGCAGTAGCAGCAGCAGCAGCATTAAGGACAGAATACAGCTAATTAGGCCCTAGCCACTCTCATTCCACCAATCCCTTCTTTGAGTGACTGTTTCTAGACAGAGGCGTGACCCCATTTCTCCGGGCCCCCCGCGCTGGGCTGGATTCCAGGAACTCCTAAATCCCATGTCTCCCGTCCAACACCGAGTCCCTCTATGTCTTTTGGCAAAAAGCTCAGCACTTACCTGGCACTTTCTTCCAACATCAAAGCACCTTACTAACATATATTAATTGATTCCCATGACACCCCAGTCCTGCAGACATTATGTTCTTTGTTTTCCAGATGGGGAGACTGAAAGGCATTCTGGGCTTAAGTGGGACGAGTGGATGTTGCACCTGATTGGCTCCATGGCGCAGGCCCCTGTGTCCTTCTCTCTGCCTGGGACATTAGCCCTGACAAGCTTGCCCGATTGCACACGGGGCATCACAAGCGGCAGCTCCTCTGTGCTCACCACTGGCAGTGGCCTCCTGGTAAGGAGGATGGCTGGACCTTGACAACCTTTATGTAGGTCTGTTTAGAGAGTTAAAGGCCAATGAGCGGTGGCCCATGTGTTGCTTTTCTCCACCCATAAAGTACCAGGTAGGCACATGTGTCTAAAGTTGCAAGAAAGAGGAAGATCTCGGCTAACAGGGCAGAAGCGAGTTTATTGGGAGGGCAGGAGGGGGAGTTGCGGGCTTGGAAACCGGGATCAGGAGGCTGCGGAGAGCTGGGTGGCAGGGATGCGCGGCAGGAAGCCTCAGGTTGCATGCATGCTGCGGCTAGGCTCTCACCATGAATCGTCTTTAGCGTTGCCCACATCGCTTCCTCCCTTGTTTACCTTTTGAAGTCCCCAGGGGGAGCGTCAGATTGGCTGAACCCGACCCTTTGCTGTGGTGATGGGTTGAGGAGGAAAAAGGGGAGGATTTGGTTTCTTCAGCCTCTGAAGAGAGAGGAAGCGTCTGCCTCCCACCACGACTGCACACCAAAGAGGACACCCAAGGGATGTTGGTCACCGCACAGACGAAAACCTGACAAATGCTCTGTACAAACTAAGCCAGCGAATGTCTCCGGGAGCTGGGAAGAGGCACCATGGTGGCAGAGATTCAACTGTGTCTATAGCAGCTGGACGGCTTGGTGTCACCAGCTAGCACCAAGGCCCAGGGCACAGGGCAGCACAGCTGCCTTTTCCTCTCTGGTGGTTGAAAGGCTCATTCGTTGAATCTTAAATCTAAACCCTGACATTTTGGTCGATTCTCATCTACGGTTAATCCCTAAACTCCGGCTGGTCCAGTTCATTAGGGGCCGATGCTAATAAGAGCAAAGGTTGAAATGCTCGAGGGCACCTTACACCGCAGAGCCTGGGCTGTTTTATAAGAGGCTGCACGACACACCACGGGGGCTGCATGTGCAGAGCCATCCCTGCAAACGGAAACAGGCTAGGGAGGAAAAATCCTCAAATGCACAGCATCCAAGAGCAGACTGGGCTTGCACAGGTAGGCCAGCCCACTCGGGTCTTGCACACAACTTGCTCATGGTTGTAGAAACTCAGCTGACGACAAACAGCATCATTCAGCCCCGATAGTGGGAAGAACTAAAGTTCCCACAGTGGAAAGGGTAGTTAAGAACAAGGGTTACCTGCCTGCACCCAGATAGATAAATTGGGTGTATGTCATTCATGTCCAGGATTAGTGGGAAGGGAACTTTCTTTGCATCACAGAGACCATCAAGGAAAACATGCCAACACTGCGGAAGCCTCCATCCTCTGTCACCTAATAACCCCCCAGGAGCACATCCTCTGACAGGGACTTGTTCTAAGGAATGCTGGCTTCCCATAAGCAAAATCATGCCTCAACACTAGCGGCACCTCAGTATATGCATATGTTCAGATTCCTATGAGCTGGGAGGAAGGGGTGAACCCAGCGGCAATCTACAGTGCGGAGACTCCCTCCATCGTCTGACGTGCAGCATCTCTGAGGGGCCGGGAACAGATGCTCACCACTCGACTTGCCCAAGAACACAAGAGATCTCCCCAGGAGGAAAGCCAAGAAGGAGAGAAACGGAAGCTGGAGCCTTGAAATATACTGGAATGGAATCCTACATGCATTCTAGGTAGGGTGACCATAGGGCCTGATTTTCCCAGGAGAGTCTCAGTGGATACCTGCTCAAAAGTGTCCTAGTTTGGATGATAAAATATATGGTCACCCTTATTTTAATGGTTCTTTCATGGCATAACAAGGATGTAGGGCTAAGGCCTAATGTCTAAGCAAATACCCTAGAAGTAGGCATGGGCACTGGGGAATTCATGGAAGAAACCGTTCCTAAGTTAGGACAGGCATCCTCCTTGCTCCTCCACTGTTAATTCTAGAACACTCCCCACCCTCCTCAACACTTCCGGGCTCTGACTCATATCAGCAGACTGGACCACCCACGTGCCACCTTGCTGCGACCATCATTTACCCTCCTGGCCTCTCCCCTCATTCTTGAAGACTCTAGCTGCTGGCCAAGTGTCACTCTCTGGATACAACTGATCCTACCACGATGATCTCTTCTAGTCTTATGGCTTTAAACAGCATCTCAAGGCTGTAGCTCTCTCTTAGATGCTAAACTGGTATGTTCAACTGCTTACCAACATCCTTACTTGGATCACTGAGAGGCATCTCAGACTTAATCTGCTGCCAGCTAAGCCTTTGCTTCCCCTCACATCTCAAAACCTGTTCCCCTCGTGGTCTCCACCATCTCTATCTTAGTGAAAAGCAACCCCATCTTCTAGTTACTCAGGGCAAAAAACCTGGACTCACCTTGAATCCTCTATTCTTTCACACCTGATATCGGATCTATTAGAAAATCCTGTGGTTTATAATTTCAAGTATATCCAGAATCTAACTAGTTTTCCCTACCCTCACGACTAATGCCCTGGTTCAATGCATTATCACCTCTCCTCAGGATTATTACAATAGCCCCTTAACTCGTTTTTATGCTTTTCCACTTTCCTATCTGTAGTTTATTCCCAACGCAGCAACTCGAGGGATTCTGGTTAAACATGGCTTAGAGCATGCCACTCTTCTGCTCAAAACTCTGCAATAGGGCTAAAGCCAAATCCCTCATTCTGCATGATCTGGCCCCCGATGCTCCTCTGACCTCACCTACTACTCACCTCCCCTCACTTGCTCTAATCCAATCCTGCCGGCCTTCGTGTTGGGCACTCTCCTACTCGGGGCCTTTGCACCTGTGGCTTGGAATGCACCTCCCCCAGAGCGCCACGCGGCTCACCCCATCTCCTTCATTCCTTCTTACTTCTCAGCAAGGCCACCCCGAGCCAACTTGTCTGAGATCTTAACCACCCCCACGCAAATTCTATCTGCACTTTCCGATTTTTCTTCTTAGCCCTTATCACTAACATACCACATATCTGACTCATTTATTTTGTTTCTTATCTGTCTCTCTCACTAGAACTTAAGCTGCTGTGGGCAGCAATTTTGTGTCTTGTGTATTGGTATTTCTCCAGTGCCTGGAAAGGTGCCTGACACATAGTTAGCACTCAATCAATATTTGTTGAAGACGGCCTGCCTGCAGTCCTAGCTACTCGGGCGGCTGAGCCTAGGAGTTGGAGGTTGCCGTGAGCTAGGCTGATGCCACGGCACTCTAGCCCGGGCAACAGAGCTAGACTCTGTCTCAAAAAAAAAAAAAAAAATTGTTGAAGAAAAATGAATTAAAACATCAGTTATAGACACCCTTAGTTTGTCTTTGGATATTTTGAAACTTTATAACAAATTTCAAGAACCTTCCATCGAAAGGAATGACAGTGATCTTCTATCCCATCTTTCTGCCATGTGAAGAAATCTCTTTATACAACCCTAGATCTAGGGGGACCCAGACTTTGCCTGTACTCTTTCTAGAAAGGGGGTCACCACCCACCAGCCAGCCTGGTTGGGAAAGAGCTATGGGTTAGAAAATGCTGCCTTTTATTGAACCAAAACCTTCCAAGTTGTATACGCTGGTCCACTCCACTGCCCCCGCGTGGAACAAATCTACTTCTTGGTCTACGCAGGCCATTATGATCCGTCTGCTCCTTGTCTGCTACAAGTTAAATAACCCCAGTGTCTTTATCAGTTTCTCCTGTGACCTAAGTTGCTGTCTCCTCACCATCCTTGTTGCTCTCCTCCGGATACAGTGCCCTGCCTAAATGAAGGCCCCCAACGTGGGCACGTGACTCCAGATCTGACTCCCATAGAGAACAATGGGGCAGTCACTTTCCTGGGGATTGTGACCCACCGGTCTGTCACAAAGACAGTGTTTGACGGGTGGTGATAGCCTCAGTGCCTTGAAGCAGGCTTTGCCTGGGCTGGTGGAGTGGAGGCAGGAGAAGTCATGGATAGCACTGGGGCCTGTGTGCATCAGCAGCAGCTGTGTGGGGTGGCAGGACAGACCGGGGGTCGATGACATTAAGAGGAATGCCGCAGAATGAGAAAGGTTGGGAAAAGCTGTTGGGGAAGAGGCCCTGCAGGGTAACTAGCGTTTGATCTGGGTGGTGCATGAACAGGTAGTGGTCTGAGTTCAGGGACACTCTGCCTTAGGGCCTAGCAGCCCGAGAAGTATCCCCAGGTGCTGGGGAGGCCATTTGGACGCATTTCCCCGTTGTGCCACTAGATGGCGTATTGGAGTGGAGTATGTGAAGCGGGATTTCTGGGATCTGTACAGAAGAAACCTGACATCTAGTTCTTGAGCAAGTTGCTTAACTCTGCACATTCGTTTCCTCATCTGTAAATTAATCTCTACCTTGCAGGATGCCTGGGCTTAGCCAATGAGCTAAAGACATGAAAGTGCTTGCAAACTGTGAAGAGCTACAAAAAAAGATAATGATTTTTGCTATTTGGTTTGAAGAGTTAGAAGGGCACTAGCTCTTTCTTAGCCTATACTCTGAAAGAGCATTGAGCCCTCCATCAGTTCAACTCACACATGGCTCCTGGCCTAGGATGACCCCACCTCCTGATGCCTGGGGTTGGAGGAGACGCACCTGAAAATGGGGATGACGTAGTTGCCCGGGAAGATGCCGGCTCGCCCGGTGACCAGGGAGATGCCCCTGAGCCACCCGTCCTGCCACTTCCCCAGGACCCTGACGCCTTCTCCTTTGTGCAGGTCCAGCTCGTCAGGCCCGTGGGCCGAGTAGGAGTGCAGGGCTACAAACCTGGGGAGACACAGGGACCGGGTGAGGGGAGAAGGTGGGTGCGCCGCTGGAGGGTGCAGAGCCCGCGGAGGGAGTCCGATCGCACGGCCCGTCAGCCCGGTGGTTAGCAGTAAAAACCTCCCAGGGACACGGCAGCGTGTAAGGCATTCAAAAGTGGCACAACCTGGTTGAAATAGCAATGGAGGGGGCCAGATCCCTACCTCCTCTGTCCCCTCCTCCTCCATACAGTGCTCCTAGCTGCCAATCACTAATTTAGGCCGACCTTGGCACTTTAACAATGGGGAAACTGGCCTTGAACAGAGAAAGAAGTTGGCGACCCGGAGTTAGTGGCAGAGAGGGATCCCAAAGCTAGAGGTACGGGCTCTGCATAGGATGCTTTTCCACTACTTCTTGGTGCATCCCCCAAGAAAACGGTGGCAGCCAGCAGAGTTCTGGGAAATAAGAGGTCAGCGATGGAAGCCTCTCTGATCCACTCCCTCTTCTGAAAGCAGGGACATGTCTGACTCCCAGGAGTGGCCCGACGAGCCAGCTTAATGTAGGCTGGGAAGCAGACATCGGAGGCAGGGAGTAGTTTTGGGTTTTTGGCGTTCAGTGTAATATGGGCTGCATGGTGGGGTGGAGGGGAATGGGCC
>VBSM01003190.1:10087405-10106959 GCA_008086735.1 Cheirogaleus medius | reverse complement strand
TACAGTCCATGGGGCACTGCCAGACCCTCCCCCCAGCCCTTCCACCATCCCCGATCTCCCAGTGCGCTCACCTCCCTCTCAGAAAATGATGCAACAGCTAGCACTGATTCAGAACTTTGCACTTGCCAGGCAGTTTTAAGTGCTTTATAAGTATCAGCTAAGTTAATCCTTAATAAAAATAATATAATCCCTGTTTTTGGATGAGAAACTGAGACACACAGGGGAAGAAAGCTCACCCAACTAGTACGAAACAAAGATAATTTAAAATCAGGTAGTCCATTGGAAATAGAATCTTTGCAGTAAAAAGAAAAAATAAAATAAAATCAGGTAGTCCAGGTTCTGAGTTCATACTCTTATTACCTATTGCTAGTATTCACACACACACACACACACACACACAAACACACACACACAGAACAGCTGATCCAATAACTTGTGGAAGAGTCTGAATCCCTTTCATTTTTCAAGGGCCAGGACTTTGCCTATTATCCAACATATTGCTTTGCTTATTTCTTTCTTGGCACTTACCGCAGACTGTGATTATTCTCTTGTTTATTTACTGACCATCTCTCCCCCTCCCCCTAACAGCAGGGACTGTGTCAGTCTTGTTCACCACTGTATTTCTTGTGTGCCCAACATGTACTTGTAGCTTAAAAAACAAATGAATGAAGGAATGAAAAGGTCTTCCTACCTAGTACACCAAGGACTAATGAAACCTCAACCATCTCCATGTCATCCGGAGTAAATATGTTCAATCTGCTTTCGGATACTCACCCATAAGTGATAGGAACTATGTGTGTGTGCTTTTCAAGGGCTACGCTTTTATGCTTTTGTGTGTCTAACTACTGTTTATGTATTTGTGTTTGTGCAGGTGTGAATGCATTACTAAGTGCGCATGTCTCTGCTTATGTGTGCAAATGTGTATGTTTGCTCAGACCCACAGCAATTATATGCACATGTGTGATGGTATTGGTCCATTGTATGTTTGCTTATGTTCACACATGTGGTCTGCAGATTGAAACATGGTGCATGCGATCATATGTATATGCAATTATGTATGTGGTTGTAAATACTGAAAAGATTCTGTGTGTATGTGAACTCTAGAGGTGTGTGAAAGTATGCACAACTATTTAGTTTTGTGTGCATCCATGTCAATGACTGTGTAAATGTATGCATAGTTATGTATGTATTTGCAATATTTCAAGGATCTAGTTGTAGGACACAAAGCATTTTAGTGAGATAATAACAAGTGTTGGCAAGGAAGTAGAAAAACTGAAATCCTCCTACATTGCTGAAATGTAAAATAGTGCAGCCCCTTTGGAAAATAGTCTGGCAGCTCCTGAAATGATTAAACATAGGATTGCCATATGACCCAGTAAGTCTACCTCTAGTATATACACAGGAGAAATACCTACTATATACCCAAGAGAAATGAAAACATACATCTGCACAAAAACTCATACATGAAAGTTTGCAGAGGCATTATTTATAATAATCAAAAGGTAGAAACAACCCAAATGTCTATTAACTGATGAATGAATAAACAAAATATAGTATATCCATCTAGTGGAATATTATTCAGCCATAAAAAGGAATGAAGTATCGATGCATATGAGAACATGGATGAACCTTGAAGACATTATACTAAGTAAAAGAAACCAGACACAAAAGACTGCATATTATTTGATTCCATTTATATGAAATGTCCAAAAGAGGTAAATCTATAGCGATAGAAAGTAGATTAGTGGTTCCCAGGGATTTGGACACTACGGGAATATAGGGTCACAGCTAAAGGGTACTGGGTTTCTTTTTGAGGTGATAAAATGTTCTAACATTGTGGGGTTAATGGCTACACACACATCTGTGAATATACTAAAAACCACTGACTTGTATACTTTAAATGGGTGAATTGTATGGTAGGTGAATTATATCTCAATAAAGCATTAAATAAAGAAACCATTTCACAGTCACTCATCTGAGGTACTCTAACACCGCATAAAGTGTTCTGCACTTTGCAATCAAATATTGTCACACCCGTTCCCTCAAACAGACATGAAAAAGAGCTGGCTTTGGGCTAGGCTGCTCCTGCCCTGTGACTGGGCAGAGTAAACCCCTGCTGGGCTTGGGAGACCTGCCAAGGGAGAGCCTTGTTACGTGAACACCTAATCTTACGTTTGTGGAGACTGTCGGGCCACTGATTAAGCAGGATGAACTTCACCTAACAACTCTGGCTTTCCAATGTTACGTTTGAATAAAAAGCACTTCTATCCATAAACACCATTCATCATTTAGGGAGGAAGAAGACGCCAGAACACAAAGCCATCCGTTCATTACACCAGGCTCTGTCTTTTTTACTTCTCTGGGCCTTCATCTGGGGAGGGCGTCTTTTCCCCTATTTGGAACACAGACCCCGGCCAGGACAGAAATCTGTGGGCTCATGATGGAGTTACTTCTAATGTGCAATGGGAAAGGATGTCAGATGCTCAGGTTTTGAGGTATTTAGGAGAAGAGAAGGGAGAACATGAGAAAGAGGCACAGGAGAAGGAGGGAGAGGGAAGGGTGGTGGAAGACCCTGAGAATGGGCTCAGGGTCAAACTGGGAGAGGGACACCATGGGAGAGAAAGTTAGACCCTGAGGGACAGAGGGAGGAAGGAAGGAGAAAAGAGAGAGAGAAAAACAGATGGAAGAAACTCTTACAATACATTCATAAGAAGAAAAACAACCCAATAACAATGAGCAACAGATACCACAAAGGAAGATATATTGAGTAGCCAATAGCACATGAAAAGGTGCTCAAAATCAATAATTATCAAAGGAATGCAAATTAAAATCACCATGCGATACCACTACACACCTATGAGAATGGCTAAAATGAAAAAGACTGATCAGACCAAGTGTTGGTGAGAATGTGGAGCAATTAGAACTCTCATACACTTCTTACTGGGATGCAAAATGGTGTAGCCACGTTGGAAAACAGGTTGGACATTCCTTATAACGTTAAATATACACTTTCCACACTACTCAGCAATCGTCCTCACAAGTATTAACCTGAGAGAAATGAAAATCTGTGTCCGCGGAAGGACTTGTACATGAACATTCCTGTCAGCTTTATTCATTTTAGCCCCAAATTGGAAGCAACCCAAATGCCAATCAACTGATGCATCAAATAAACTGTGGTATATCCAGGGTGGAATATTCCTCAGCAATACATGTGACAATGTGGATGACTCTCAACAACATCTTCCTAAGTAAAAGAGCCAGGATACAAAAGACTACATACTATATGATGTCCTTTATGTGAAATTGTTAAAAAAAAAAAAAAAAGCCAGAACTATAGTGACAGAAAACAGATTAAGGGTTACCAACAGCCAGGGCTGTGGGGTGAGAGGGTTGATTGCAAAGGGGCACAAGAAAACTTTTCAAGGTGATGCAAACGTTCTTTATCTTGATTTGGGTAGTGATTACATGCTGTATACGTTTGCCAAAAGCCGTTGAACTGTATACTTAAAATGGTTGAACTTTATCGTATGTAATTATACCTCAATAAAGCTGTTAAAAAAGCAAATATGAATACAGTATCTAGTTGGCAGGAAACGTCCAAGTGGCCTTAGCTTAACTCAGCTCAAGCTCTGGAATTGGTCAGTGAAGGGGGTGGGGTTAATAGAGGGCAGCTAGCCAGTGACCCTCACGGCAGGGGGCTGCCGGAATAGGAGGGAAACTGAGACAGGGAACCTATGAATCAGAGGCTCCATCAATAAGGCAGAGGCAAAATGAATGAATGAATGATGGAGGAGACAGGAAAACAGAGCACGACAATAAAGGCAGGGAAGGGAGAAACCGGGTGGGAAGGAGGGCAGGCAGAACAAGACAGAAACGGAGGCCACACCCGGTAAAGGAAGACAACCAGATAGATGGGCAGCTTCTGGGGAGGCAAGTCTGTTCCTGTCACCGGGATCAGAGGTAGCAGGCCCAGCCTTTCAGAGGAAACGGGCCTGGCGGTGGTTCCTTCCCTTGGGGTCAATTGTGACCTCAGGTGCCCGCGCCACTCGGGGTTTGCGAGGCTGGGTGGGAGGTTCTCCAGCAGCCGGTGCTTCCGGGCAGAGGGTTCAGGGAGCTGAGCAAGATCGGGGAGTGGGTAAGGGTGTGAGGGTGGGGCGGGGATGGGCATTTCGGCTAAAATCTAAACACATTTTTCTCTGCCTTTTGAAGGAAATGACTCATTTAAAAGAAGTCTTTATCGGCCACAGAGGAATCCACGGCTGTGCCGTCTCGGGGCCTTTCCAGGTTTCAGGTGTTAAGTAAGGGAGGAGGGGGGTGAGGAGCCGGGCCCTGCTGTCCTCACCGCGGGCCGCGCAGGCGCAGAGCACGCGGCCTCCCTCAGGAGCCCGGGAGGCAGCCTCGCTTAGTGCCGGGGCCTGCGCCTCCACCGCCCGCCACGTCCTGTGATCCTGGGCAGGTGATCAGGTTCTGTGGATCCTCCGTTTCCTCACAATCTGTAAAATGGGGCGATGGTGGCATTTCTCTCAGAGTTGTCATGAGGATTAAATAAAATAATCCAGGTAAATTATTCCGCACAGGGCCTGGCGCATTGTAAGTGCTCAATAAATATTCCTTATGTTGATCCGCAAAGAGATTAGTCGCTGCGTAGGGTGGGGATGGGGTGGGTGGGGCACCTCCTTTGGGGGGACGACCCTTGCCCCTCTCCTCTAGGGGAAAACCTCCCCAGCTTCCTCCAATGTAGGCTGGCTGTCCCCCTCCCGACCCACTCAGCTATTTCCTCCAAGGCTGTTTTGCCTTTTTGTAACTCGGTGGGCGTGGGGCGACTGTCTTCCCCAGCACAGCCGGAATTACCCCATAGCCGGTTATGGCTTTGCCCTTGGTATTCCCAGGATCTAAGCAGGGCCTGGAACCCACAGAGTGTGCACTCAGGGTTGGAAAAAAGGCTGCATCTTAGGGATAGGAAATTAAGTATTTGGCATTTCTGTCCCCACCACTGGGCATAATTTGGAGCTGACCATCTGACTTTATAAAGTGAAAAGCGCATTCCCCTCTATAGATTCAAAAAGACTTAGGAGCCACATTCGGTGCCTGCAGGGTGTGGACCTTATTGGGTCCAAGGCACCGTGCTGGGCACTGAGGGTGCTGCAGGGAGCAAGACGCACAGGGCTCCATCCCCACGTGGGGCTCACCGTGTGACCCAGGAAGGCGGCTGCACCACCTGCAATTGCACCGTATTAGCGTGGCGCATGCTGGGGTGGGGCAGGATGCTCCAGGAGGTGGCAGGAGACGCTCGCCTTGACCTCCAAGGGCCGTTTGACTCTCACGTGCTATGACTCCAACGCCCATTTATATACATGGGCCCCGTGGTCATTATCCCCATTTTTACAGACGGGGAAACTGAGACAAAATGATTTCACTATTTTCTGAAAGTGGCCAGCAAATGGGTGCTCCAGTTGATACTAGAGGCAAGACTGACACTTGCCATTTCCAAATCTCAGTGTGGCTAAAGGGGTCATATCTATGAGACATGTGTGTGCACCCCCCAGAAAAAACCACCTGGCTGAATTCAACATTCTGCAGTTTATGCCGATTGATGTGACAATCACTGTCCCTGTCCAGTGTCCCTGGGAACACGGGATAGATCCAAGGGCAGGTGGAATGTTAAATTGTTTTTGTTTGTTCTTCTCTTCCCCTCCCTGGCAGAGCCAAGGTGCCAGCACGGTCAGAGCTGCTATCAGCTCTTCTCCATCTACGCCCCGTCAGAGCCAGCCCAGCCTGCACGCCCTCCCTGTTCTTGATAAGCACGGAGCAGCCACTCGGTGCTATTTATTTGTCTTGAGAATAGAAATACTGTCTGAGAAAGAGAACTCATTTATGAGCTGTCAGCAGGTCCCTTTAGGTCCATCTCAGAAAAAATTTTTTTTCTAAAGTACATGGATGGGCCACAGCAGAGGTAATATTGTGTAGCGCTATGAAGACTACTAAATTTACAGTTTCTGAGCAGTCACTGCCGTTTGGAACATCCTCTGTGATCTGCCTCCTGCTTTCCTCTCCGGCCTCCCTTCCTCCACCTGTTCCCCTGTCACTTTGGTGGGGTCTTTTCCCAGCAATTTGAGCTGAAGTTCTTTGAGCAGGCCATGCTGACTATTGCTGTCCCCCTTAACCTCTGCACCTGCTCCTTACGTCCCACCTCTGGTCTGCTTGTAACTTTCTTCTGTTATTAAATTTAAAAATTATAAATACATTATGCATACAGGTAAGTATACACTTTTATGTACCCTTTAAAGAGTAATAATAATAATAAAACTGATACCTGTATACATACCGCCCAAATTAAGAAATAGAATAGAAATTGAATACTGTACTTAGAGGCCCTCTGCATATTCCTCCATAATCAGATCTCTTCCCTCCCCCCAGAGGTAACTTTACAATGCTGAAATTTCTGTCAATCATTCCAATGCTTTTCTATGTGTGTGTGTGTGTGTTTACCACCATGGCATACATTCCTAAACAATATGTTGTTTTAGTTTTGCCTGTTTTTGAACAGCTTATGAATGGACTCACAATGTGTATGCTATGACTTGCATCTTTTGCTTAGCACTAAGCATCGTGTATATGTGTGGCTAATTTTCACTGCCGTCTCGTATTTCATTGTATGACTATACCACCATTTAGCTGTTCTGTCATTTATGTGTCATTTGGGCAATTTTCAGTTTGGGGCTGCTATGAACAATGTTGCTATGAACATTTTCGTGCATGTCCCTGTGCACAGGTACGAGAGTTTTTCCAGGATACACATCTAGGAGTGGAATTGATGGGCCATGGGCCATGAGCCTGTTCAGTTTTATTAGGTAATAACCAACTGTTTCCCAGTATGGCTGTAACCGTTTACACTTCCAACAGCAGCAAATGACAATTCCTGTTACCCCACAATCTCCCTAGCATGTGGTAATGTCCAACTTTTTAATACCAGCCTATTGGGTGGGTGTGAAATGCTATCTCATTGTGGTTTTAAATTAATTTCTCTGAGTACCAGTGAGCTTGAGTTTTTCTTTTTCAAATGTTTATGGGCCATTCTCTTTATATGAAATGTCTGTTCATGTCATTTGTCTCTCCTTCCCCCGTTGGGTTATTTATTACTTTCTTAATAAGTTATGGAGTTCTCATATTTCAAATACGAATTCTTTGCAGCTTATATTTTTACTCTGTGTTGTCTTTTGGTGAAGTTCTTATTTTTAATATAGTCAAACTTACAACATATTCCCTTATGGTTCACACTTTTAAACAATCTTAGATAAGATTTTTTCCCCCAAGGTCATAAAGATATACTTCTACATTGTCTTTTAAAAGTTTTATAGTTTTGCCTTTCACATTTAAGTCTTTAATACACCTGGAATTGATTTTTGACAAGGGAGGAATCCAATTTCATCTTTTTCCACATGGATACCCAATTAGCCCAGCACCATAGTTCATCCTTCCCTTCTGATCTGCAAGCCTGCTCTGTCATAAATCAAGTCTCCATGCGATGTCTGTTTCTAGGTTCTCCAGCATGTTCCCTTGGTTCACTAGAATCTCTCTCTCTGCTAAATGCATGCCATCTTAATGACTATAGCTTTAAAATAAAAATTGGTATCTGATTGGGTAAGTCCCACTCTTCACCCCAACCAAATTCCATCTTCTTTGTTAGAAGTATTTTGGCTCTTGGCTTTCTATTCTTCCATTTGAATTTTAGAACCACCTTTTGAGTTCCAAACAAACCCATTAGGATTTGAATTTATGGTTAAATCTGGGGAGAATCAACATCTTTAAGATGTCAAATCTTCCTATCCAAGAGCATTGCATACTTCTCCATTTATTTTAGGTCCTCTTTGATGTCTTTCAATAAAGTTTTATACATTTTCTCAATAAAGAGCTTGCATGTATATCTATCCTAAGTATGCACTCAGAAAAAAAAAAACAAAAAAAAAGAAAGAAAAAAAAAAGCTTGCATGCCTTTTGTTAGATTTATTTCTAGGAATTTAAACAATTTAGTTGCTACTATAAATGGTATCTCTTTTAAATACTATTTTTCTTTTTAGTGTACAGAAATGCAATTGACTTTCTTATTATTGATGTTGTATCCAGTAGCCTTGATAAGCTCATGTTTATTCCCATTACATTTTTTTCTAGATTCTTTTGTGTTCTCTATATAGATAATAATATTACCTGCAAATAATGACAGTTATATTTCTTCCTTTCAGATACTTAACCTTTTACTTCTTTTTCCTGCCTTACCATGCTGGCCAGGCCCTCTGGGACAGTGTTGAGCAGAAACATGCTAATGGGCATTCTGTTCTTTTTTCTAATCTTAAAGGAAATGCCTTCAACATTTCACCATTAAGTATGATGTTTGCTGTAGATTTTAGATAGATTCCATTAATCATGGTAAGGAAGTTTCCTTTTATTCCTAGTTTGCTAAATTTTCAATAAATGATGATGGATATAGAATTTTATCAAACTTTTTTATACCTATTAAAAATGTCACATGGTTTTTCTCCTTTAATCTGTTAATATGATAAATTATATTAGTTAATTTTATAATGTTAAATCAAATTTTCAATCTTGATCATGATGTATTCCATTTTCATACATTCTTGGGTTTGGTTTGCTAATAGTATACACGTGAGGATTTTTGCCTGTGTTCCTGAGTGAGAGAGAACTCTACTTTTCCTTTCTTATGTTGTCTTTTTCTGGTTTTAATATTAAGAATATCCTAGCCTTATGAAATGAGTTGGAGAATGTTTTCTTTTTTCCTATGCCTTGGAAGAGTTTGTATAAAAGTTGAATTATCCCCTCCTTGAAAGTGTGAAAGAACTCATCTGTAAATCTGTCTGGGTCTGGAGTTTTCTTTGTGGGAAGATTTTAAATTCCTGATTCAACTTTTTTTTTTTTTTTTTTTTTTGAGACAGAGTCTCACTTTGTTGCCCTGGGTAGAGTGCAATGGGGACATCGTAGCTCACAGCAACCTCAGACTCCTGGGCTCAAGTGATCCTCCTGCCTCAGCCTCCTGAACAGCTGGGACTATAAGCATGTGCCATGATGCTCGGCTAATTTTTCTATTTTTTTTTTTTTTTAGTAGAGACAGGGTCTCACTCTTGCTCAGGCTGGTCTTGAACTCCTGAACTCAAGCCATCCACCTACCTTGGCCTCCCAGAGTGCTAGGATTATAGGCGTGAGCCACTGTACTTGGCCCTGATTCAACTTCTTAAATGGTTATAAAAATATTCTGAAGGGTTTCCAAGAGTTGTTTAACAGATGTAAAACGTTTGTTCAAAAACTCTCTTTGTTGAAGAAAGGTTCCTGAGGGAGTATTCGCCTGGTGGTCTCCGCTGGGGAGAAAAGGTGGTACTTGCAATATCTGCATAGAGGCTTGAAAACCCCAGCCGACATGGGCCTTCATACTGTCATTTCAAGTCCTTAGAGCGCTCCAGAGTCCCACTGCCTTACTCAAGAGGAAGCCCACAGGACAGTCACTGATGAGGTGGCATTGTGTGGCTCCTTGAGACACTATGCAGCCACGGCAAAGAGAATGGATTTTGGGAGCTGTCAGACCTGAGCTTGAGTGTTGGCATCATAACTTACATGAGGCTCAGACTTAATCCCTCTGGGCCTCAGTTTCCTCATCTATGAAAGAGGGCAATAATCATGGCTACCTCATGAGATTCTTGTGGATTCAATCAGAATGTGCATGCAAAGGGCTTTGCATAATGCACTACTATGGAATATCCAATAACTGGTTTCCACCGTCCCTGTGATGAGATGGGAGACATCCAAGGCAGATATGTAGGGAGAGGAGGCAGATGTGCCCACACACAGTCCTTTCTCAGTAGGACTGGATTGGAGAAGGAAAGATTCATTCTCTAGGACACAAGGGCCAGCCCCCATAGCCCAGGTTCCCTTTGAGGAAGACCCAGTGATGGGTGGCTCTTGGGGGACATGCATTTAGGAGTCTTTCTTCCTCGACACTAGGCTGGGCTATTCTCAAGCATCCCGAGGCTTCCAGGGAAGTGGGGGCTCTGGCACTTCTCTGCAGCTGTGTGCTTCATCATCTTCTTAGGAAAGCAGAAAATGCACCCACACTTCAGACCACAAAGACAGAACCCTCCTCCCGCGCTGGGTCCTCTGGCTGGGTACAGAATGCCCCCTACCCTGCCACTCCGCTGCCATTTTCTGCCTCAGGCGTTCCTGAGCCCAAGGCCGCTGCCTTTGAGGCAGGGCTTGGCATCGAGGTGGAGTCTGCTGGGCCGGATACTGTGAGTGCTTTTTGAAATGTCAGGGCACACAGAAATCTTAATTACAATCCTCGTCCTCCTGGTCATTACAGTCCACTCGGAGAAGTAACTGTTTGGCAATAATTATCATTAAATCCTCTCACTGGGCCTCATTAAAGGCCATAAAAATTTAAATATACAAAGTTCCTCTAAAGTCCGCTGTGGGTCTCCTCATGGCATTTACTCACCGAAGATGCTGCTTGAGCATCTACCAGGCACCAAGTGTTGTGCCAGGTCCTGGGATCAGGGACAAGGCCCCTGTGCTCGCGGACAGTGGGGACTGAGTGTCCCAGCTCCTCTCTGTCCCACACCAGGGTCCTGCCCTCACATTTTCCAGACGAGACTATCCCAAAGATAGGCAGTCTCTGAACATCTAGCACATTCAGCCAAAGGCATATTTTTTCCATGTATGAGAGGCTGCAGTCTTGGAGGCGTGGCTGCCTGGCCTCAAACCTTGGGGTGCCAGTAATTTTGTCATTCGGACAGAGCCCACACATTGAAGCACTAAAGCATGGACACACCCTCAGCAAGGGAGGGCACTGATGAAGCTCAAAGTCCCCAGGGCTGGCAGGCCACGAGCATGCAAGGCAAAGTGACGAGATCAGCAGAGCCTGGCATTGACACCCCTCATCCCCTTTATGTGTCACCTTCTGAAGCCCCACGGCCTGCATCTACCCTGCCGATCCCTGCCTGCTTCCTTCACTTACGTATTTATTTTTTTATTCAACTTCTCGTTCTTACAAGAATCCCCTCACTCATACACTCATTCCCACCTTTTTTCTTCCGTCACTTAATCTTTCATTCATTCATTCATCCATTTGTTCAGGCCCTTGCTTCCGTTCATTGGCTCATATACGTTCCCTGGGTTTCACTCACCTCCTCACTTGCACATTCAACTGACATTTGCCAAACTGCTTTCCATGCCAGGCCCAGCTGGGCTCACCCTGGAGGGGCAGAGGGGCACCCTGTCCTTAAGGAGCTGAGGGCAATAAGACAGCACTTAGATGAATTCCACAGCAAGGTGGGAAGGTCACCTGGAGGCACAGGTCAGTGTCTGGGGGTTCAGATGGTGTCCTCCTGGCACCGAGTGCTCTTTTCCCCCTATGGGAACTAAAGTGACCAGGTACACACATTCTCACCAAGGCATTAGGGACCTCAGAAGCTGCTAGACCAAAGGGTGTTTAGATTTTAAAGGAAGGGGGCAATGTTTTAGCTCAGAAGTCTGCGAACTTTCTCTATAAGGAACCAGAGAGTAAATATTTTAGGCTTTGCATAAGGTCTCTGTCACAGCTACCCAACTCTGCCACCGTAGCTTGACGGTGGCCCTAGATAACATGTGAAGAGTGAGTGTGGCTGCGTCCCAATAAAACTTTATTTTTGGACACTGAAAATGGAATTTCATATAATTTTCACATCATGGAGTTTTATTCTTCTTTTGATTCCCCGCTCCCGCCCCCAATCATTTAAAACTATAAAAACCATTCTTATCTTGCTGACCATACAAAACAGGCGGCAGGTGCATTTGACCTGCAGGCTGGAGTTTTCCAGTCCTGTTTTAGCTCAAAGAAATGATTGAAAAGTTGGATCATTTCCAGTTTGGGGTGGGCAGTCCTCTCCCTGGTGACTGCTTTCTCTATTTATGTAAAAAGATGAGGGTCCACCAACCGCCTAACACCAGGCCCAGGAAATAAAACTTTGAAAGTAAAGGATAGGTATTCTCCAACCTCATTAGCATCCAATCCACTTGAAACTAATGCAGGCCAATGATTATAATAGCAAACTCGCTGTGTGATCTGATAGACCACTGGTTCAAGTCTGATTAGGGTTTGTCTTCTGAGCACATGCTCCAGGCCTGGCACACAATAGGGACTCGGCAAATCTTTACTGAATGAACAGACAACTGGCACGTGGTAGACACACCATGTTTGTGAACAGAAACAAGGAGGCAGCAGGGCTTCAGGCTGAGTCAAAGGCGGTGGGGACAGGCGCGAAGGTTCAGGGAGGCAGCCTGAGCCTAGCCCAGCCTGTGGGAACAGTTTGTTCTCATTTCTGACTCTGCCCCCTTTGTCCTCAGAATTGCCCTGTACCCAGCGTGAGAAAGCAGGGCTTTCCTGGCCAATGTGTCTTGGAAACAGACAAACTGGTGCTTGCAATATTCTTTACGCAGGTAAGCAGTTTTTAGTATGCATCCAGTTGTGCAATTTTCCACCAGGGCTTGATTGTTTTGGGGTGGGAAGACAGGAAGAAGGATGGATACTGTATCTCCCAAAGTTTGTGCTTTGAAATATAATAAATAGGTTTGCTTTTCCATGAGAGAAAATGGTCCATTTCCTTGGAATTTTCTCTTTTCCTTTTTTTTTTTTTTTAAATAAAACACTATTACTGATCAAAAATAACATTCCCGAGGCATTAACAAAGGGTTGTGATAGGGGCCCGTATTTTGTTTTTCTATGAAGAACATGCCCCTTTTGTGCCCTTTACAGAAACTCTCACCTAAAAAGAAGGCCTGCTTTTTCAGCTCTGTCTGGAGAAAGCATATAGCACAGGAGCTTGTTTGCGGAACACACGCAGATGTACCCCCAGCCCAGAGGAGTCCCCAGGTACTGCCAGTAGGGGATCACCGAGTCTTAGGTGACCGCCCTGCGTGGGGATGGCAAACACAAGGCACCTGTGCCCCATTTCCTGCTCCTGGGCCCATGACCCATAGATATCGCTAATCAATCCCTCATCGCTTCCCACTGAGCCTGGCTACTGCCCCAGCATCCCTCCCGAATCATCGCTGTGGACGACTGGATCAGCACGTGAGATGCCACACTCCCGCCGCTTGGGCAGGGCAAGAGTGTGGGCTTGGAAGACAGCCAGACCTGGGTTCGGATCCAAACCCTGAAACGGGTAACCTTGCTGAGTAACTTTGAGTCAGTTACTTAGCCTCTCCGAGTCTCAGTTCCTCCATCCAAAATGGGAAGAATCACGTCTATGAACGGTACTCACAGCGTAGGTAAGACTCTGGCACTGGGTCCGTCACAAAGTGGGTTCCTTTCCCTTTGTGCTGAGCAGGAGTGGAGAGGGGACCTGTCCTAACAATCCACTCAACGCGCCAATCCACTCAATCCACTCAACCCTCCAGCCCCTGCGTTCTCAGCGCGTGCTGGGGGAGAATAGTCTGCCGAGGCTCTGCAGAAAGGGTATTTTTTTTCACACAGTCTTTAACTTAGTTGCCATTTATCCTGCATCTGCGACATGCCACCGCCTGTGCTACATCGCACATCTGTGGTTCTCAGCTGGAGGCAATTTCGACCCTGGGGGAACATTTGGGAATGCCTGGAGACATTTTTCATTGCCCTAAGTGGATGGTGGGTGCTACAGGCATCAGCGGGTAGAGGCCAGGGATGCTGCTAGAAATCCCACAATGCACCGTGCAGCCCCCAAAGGCCCCAAAGGTCAATAGCGCTGAGGCTGAGAAACCTTTCTGCATGTGAGTATTTCATTCAATCCCCTAATAGATCTAGATGGAAGATACTATTAGTTTTCCCATTGAAGGTGATGAAACTGAGCTCATGCACGGTTGAGCCACATGGCCAAGGTCACTGCACCTTTAAGGTCTGTCTGTGTCTCTATACTACCCTCCTTATCCCCTGGCTACTGCCCCGACTCCGCTTTTCTCTTTCATTTGCCCTTCTACTTTATTTTACTTCTCTTGTCTCCCCTCTAGCAGAATTCTGTGTGTGTGTGTGTGTGTGTGTGTGTGTTGCAGGCCTCTGTGGCCTTGGATGTCCATGTCCCCTGCTCCTGGCACCCAGAGCTAAAGTGTCCATGTTAAAACGTCTGAGGTGAGAGCTGGGCCGCTCCCTCTGTCGCCCAGGCAGGGCTGGGTCGCCTCAGTGGCTCACCTGTCAGGATTAATTGGGCAAAACGATGATGTAAAGTTTAACCTCTCGCTGGAGAAATGCTGAATCAAGGAGGCAAGCAAGGTTAATTACTGAACCTGCTTTAGTCACCAGAAACCAGAAGGCTTTTCCCCAGAAGACCTGAGGGAGTTTGGGCAGGGCTGGGGCTCTGAGTCTGCCGGAGTCACCGTGCACCAGGGGGCCCGGTGCTTCCAGGCGTGGACTTCGTATAAAGGGGATTGGGCTGCTGGGGCTAAGGAGAGGTGTATGCAGGACTGCACTGACTTCTATTATCCTCTAGGTTTCCACCTGAAGGTCACTTCTTCCAGGCAGGCCTCCAGGACCTCTCAGCCTGGATGGGCCCTTCATTTCCCATCCTTGAACCTCATAGCACTTTGCACACTTATAATCTTGTAATCAAGTATTTTTAACACTTTGTTTAGTTTTTGTCTTCCCTGCTAGCTTGGAGGGTCCACAACTATGGGGGCCATGTCCGTCCTGTCACTTTATCACCTGGTGGGCATCAGCAACTCCTTGTTGACCAGTTCACTGATGGGCCGTGAGGGGCTTTGGCAACCAGGCCCACTATAGGCCCTGGGCACTCACCAGGTGAGGTCCACAGAGAAAGCTGAAAGGTGCATGTAGAAAGCAGTGGGCAGATGGCTGGCCCTGCCCCACACTCCATCCTGGTCTCCTTTGTCCAAAGCCCTCTTCCCTGCATTCATCCTTGGCTTCCCTCATGTGGGTTCCAAAGGGATTGCAGCTGAGGGTCTGAACTAAGTAAGTACAATTGCCCCAGGGACCCCCTGGGTACAAGCCACAAGTCACACTCCTTCCTTCTGCATTGTCACTGCTTATCAAGGAAGCAAAGGGGCTTTTGGAAGCCTTTGCACTCCACGGCAGGCTCCAACAGATCAGCCCTCTGCAGCATGTGGCTGGTGAATCTCATTCTTGGCAGGCCTGTTTGTACAGGCCAGTCCTGGGGCAGTGGGGATGGTGGTCGGGTAGAGCTTCTTGGCTTGACCTAATAGTAATAACAGAGGGAACATTTATTGAGCCATTTACCACTGTGGAACCCTGGCCATCAGCTCATGTATATGCACTGCCTCCTTTTATCCTCGTGGTAATCTTAGGAAAATTACCATCATCGGTTCCATTTTACAGACATAAAAACTGAGGCTCAGAGAGGTTAAGTATTTAGTCCAAGGTTATACTGTTCAGGGAGAACTAGTGTGAGTCCCATTTCAGATGGCTGACCCCAAAGCCCATATGCGTGTTTCCTCACTATACTGCCTGTGCTAAGAAGCTCTTTGCTAAGAAGCTCAGAGAAGAACTCCACCTGATACCTGCTGGGGCTTTGCACTGGCCAGGGAGAAAACAGGTCTCTTGTGAACGTGTGCTTCAGCAGAAGACAGGAGTCACAACAATAACTATCATTAATTAAATAATAGGAACAGCTCTTCTCCGGTGTTATCTCTTCAGAGTGTGCTGTTAAGTAATTAAACCATATAATACTCTGCCAGGTCAGTTTTGTCATTGCACCTAGCAAATGAGAAAACTGGGACCCGGAGAGGCAGAATGTTTAGGGCTACACAGTTAAAGTGTGGGAATGCTGAGATGACATTCTCTTAGATCTAACTGGTGACATGCCCATCACCTGTCTTGTGCAAATAATGACTATTATAATACCACCTTAGACTGTGTGGCTCAAGGACGAGGCATTCGATTATATAGGATAGGGACTCTTAGTTCAGTTTTAAATTGCCATTGGTTTATTTAATAAATAAATAAATTTAATGTATTAAATTTAATTTAATTTTAGGGGGAAGACTTGAATCTGTTAAGGAAGTTCCTTTCCCTGTCAGTTTTCTTGCAAATAGAATGAAACAAGATCACACTTTCCCACATCTGCTGGTAGTTATGAATAATACACTTTAAAGAACTCAGATTGGAAAGGTCATCTAGATTTTAGAAGACATTTGGCTCATTCCTTGCCTTAAGTCAGGAATTCTCCTCAGTCACACAAGTTCTCTGCTTGGAGGGCAGAAGGGGAAGGTAACAGCAATGGCTGCAGCTTACTGAGTTACTGCTGAGCCTTGCGTAGACCCTGCGTGGGAGACTTAATCCCATTTTGCAGATGAGGACACTGAGGCTCACTGGGGTTGGTACAGAGTTCAATGTCGTTTCGTGATTAGGTGGCAACGCCATGATAAGAAGCTTTGCCTGACTCAAAGCCTTTCTATTTATACTAAACTGCCTTCCTCTACAGGAAAAAATAAAAGCCAAACCAAAAGGCAGCAATAACAACACCAGGCTCCACAGGCCCCTTCGGCATCGTCGGTATTGAGTTTCTAACAGTCCGTGTGGTAGGAGAGATTTCTCATCGTAGCTCCGCAAACCCCTCCTGTTTTGATTTATGTGTCTTTCTCTCTTCAGAACACAGGAACACAAAGCGGGGATGTGAACCTAAGTTTGGGAAAATCAAGTCATCCCCCACTCCCACCTCCACCCTGAAGCCTTTTCTTCTCCGGGCTCAATGAAGTCAGGCCTCTTCCTCCTGGTCTTGGTCCAAGGGTGGGACCGGCTCTCAGGAGGCGGGAGGGGGTGAGCACGTGGGCCAAAGAGGACAGGACAGGAGGCCAGGCTGAGGGCAGCGATGAGGCTGTAAACAAGGAGACCGCACAGGCAGGCAGCACACACCCGCCCAGCTGGCAGCCGCCAGGGGGAGATGGGGGAGCGGTCGAGTGACGGCAAACACGCCAGGTGGGAAGGCGGTGAGAAATGAGTCCTGTCTTCCAGCTAGGGGAACGCCCAGGAACGAATCAGAGAGAGAGAGAGACAGAATCAGGTTAAGGACATGAGCACTTTAGACTCCCCAATACTACGATGTGCAGGTGTGGAGGAGGCTGCAGGGAGGTAAAGGTCACTGTGCAGCGTCCTACACATAGCCAGCTCTCAGAAAGGAGTAGTCAATATTATAGAAGAATTGTGTCTTAAAAGGATTTGGCAGGGATGATAGATTTGGAACATCACCGTTTTGCAACCTCAGATGAAATGATGTTCAAATCATCAGGTTAATGGAGAACCATATGACGGACGGGGCAGGCTGACGTCTGAATCTGAATCAATTTTAATGCAGAAAGAGAGGCAATCAGGTATTATGTGTCTCCTGACGTGTTGCAATAAGAAGTACTTAATTGTAACAAGAGTGTAAAGATAAAATGGGGAAAGAATAATCTTTTTCAATAAATGGTGCTGGAGCAACAGGATATCTACCCATAAAAGGATGAATCTGGATCCCTACCTCACAACGTATACAAAAGTTAACTCCAGCTGGATCATAAAATCTAAATGTAAGAGCTAAAATTATAAAGCTCGTAGAAGAAAATGCAAGGGTAAATCTTTGTGAACTTGGATCAGGCAATGGCTTCTTAGATATGTTGACAAAAGTTCAAGCAACAAAGAAAAGAGTAGGCATGGTGATTGGACATCATCATAATTTAAAACTTTTGTGCTTCAAAGAACACCATGAAGAAAGTGAAAAGGCAACCCACAGAATGGAAGGAAAATTTGCAAGTCATATATCTGATAAGGGACTTGAATACTAGAATATGTAAAGAATTCTTACATCATACATCAATAATAAAAAACCCAATTAAACAATGGGCAAAGGATATGAATAGAAAGTTCTCCAAAGAACACGTGCCTAATAAACACATGAACAGATGCACAACATTATTATCCATCAGGGAAATGCAAATTAAATCCACAATGAGATACCACTTTACACCCAACTGATGCCTACAGTAAAGACAGACAATAAAAGAAGTGTTAGTAAAATGTGGAGAAATTGGAACCCACATACACTGTTGCTGGGAATGTAAAAGGGTGCAATTACTTTGGAAAATAGTTGGCAGTTCCTTAAACAGTTAAATGTAGAGTTACTATATGATCTAGCAATTCCACTCCTAGGTATATAATCATATGAAAACATATGTCTACACAAAAACTTATATACAAATGTTCATAGCAACATTATTCATAATAGCCAAAAAGTACAAACAACCCAAATGTCCATCAATTGATGAATGGATAAACAAGATGTGACATATCCACACAACAGAATATTTGGCCATAAACAGGAATGAAGTACAAATACCTGCCACAACATGGTTGAATCTTGAAATGTTATGCTAGGTGAAAGAAGCCAGCCACAAAGACCAAATACTGTGTTCTCCCACTTATGTAAAATGTCCAGAATAGGCAAATCTACAGAGACAGAAAGTAAATTAATGGTTGCCTAGGGTTCAGGTTGGGGGCAAATGGGGTCTTCGGGGGGTAGTGATGGTTGAGAGGTGCAGGGTTTCTTTTTGAAGTAATGAAAATGTTTAAAACTGACTACAGTGATGGATGCTCAACTCTGTGAATATATTAAAAGCCATTAAATTGTACACTTTAAAACAAAACAAAACAAAACAAGAAGTATTTAGCACTGTCTATGAAATATTCTTGCCAAAAAATTAAGCCCGAAGTTGATCAAGTTTCTAGATCCAACTATTAAATATCAGTTTACAGAAAGTACGGGGGAGAGAGGAATGTGTTAAACAACACCGCAGAGACGCAACGAGTAATATCCAGAATGTGGAAAATTCAAAAGGACAAATACTTTTTTTTAAAAATATATATGCTACAGGGGACAAGAGAAAGAGAGAAGATAGAGGGGAGATAACTAGGTAGCTATGGGGCGGGGGAGATGGGTAGAATAAAAGAAATGTAAAAGACAAAGTATTTACCTCATTTGGTTCTTATCTGAACAAATCAACACTAAAAAAATTTATAAGGCAAACATGGAAACTTGAACACTGAATATTTAATGTTTTAAAGAAATTAGCATTGATTTTGTAATATATAGTAATGGCATTATGGTTATGTTAAAAACATTATTAAAGAGACATTTATGAAATGGTTATGGATGAAATGATATGATGTCTAGGCTTTGTTTTAAAATAAACCAACTGGGTGGCAGGTGAACGAGTGGGGATATATCTGAAATAAGATGGGCGCACGAGTGGATAATTGCTGAGACTAGGTGATGTGTACATGAGGGTTCAGTACACTATGGTTTTAACTTTTACATATGTTTGAAATTTTCCATTATAAAGAGTTCAAAAAAAAAATGTACAGGATAGGGATTGAAAAGCAATCTAGTAACTGACTGCTAAGAAATTTTGACTGCTAAAAATTTAAAAAACAGAACAACAATAAAAGTGGTAGCCAAGCACTTTGCATCCTCTTTCGTTTTTTGATTTTCTCAACAACTCTGTGAGGCAGGGGTTATTCCCATTTTTTTTTTTTTT
>VBSM01003190.1:10069102-10079565 GCA_008086735.1 Cheirogaleus medius | reverse complement strand
TATGTAATCCAAACAATATTTGTACCCCCATTACAAGATGGAATAAAAAATAAAAAATAAAAAATAAAAAAAAAAAGAATAGCACTTAGTAGGGAGACCAATGAGGAAGTTATTGAAATTGTTCAGGCAGACTCTGATGGTAGCTTGGGCCAGGAACAATGCTTTATATGTCCCAGGGAACCTGTTCCTCTATAAAAAGATAATGTACGCTCTTTGAATTGAATGAGTAAAGTTCTGTATATAGCCATTCACGGCTTTAATGAAATAAATTAATTTTTTCTGCTTTGACCTAATTGCTCTGTCCCCAGCTGAGCACCACCGTCAGCTTTTTCGATGTCAACATTGACAAAGAGCCCCGTGAGACTCTGCATCTTCCCTGTCCTCTGCCAACATGATTAATAGCTCTGTTGGGGAAGAATTGCAGGTCTCTTAGATTTGCACCCACTTGCTTGAAACAATATCTTTGAGGTTCACTGGGCTGAGCAAAGTTCATATAAGCCAGGCAGGCCCCATTGGAGAAGTCCTAACAAGAATGGGCATAAATTCAGCCTTTCCTTTACCACCTTTCTTAATGCAGGTACAATTCAATAAATCAAATGATGCATTAACAAGAAAAATCCCGTTCATGCCCAAAACACCCCACATCACCCTCATAAGGAGGCCTTCCTTCCTTCCAATTACTTTGCATGGCGCTGGTAATTAAAACTTATTTAAAGGGTTCTCAGCAAGTGCTACTCTTAATGAAATGACTGAAGTCAAAATTTAAGTAGTGCTTTAAAAAGCTCAATTTAGATTTCAAGTAATTTTTGAAAACCGGTTTCCCAGATTAGAGCCACCACTTGATTATCTTTTTCCCCTCCTAGCAATTAGGAGAACAAATGAAGCAATGGCTAGTTTAATGATAATCTTGAGGGTTCTTGTAATCATTAATTTTAGAGGTGAAGTGGTAGAGAGAGTATCCAAATGAATAATCATTAAATGTAGAAGTTTGGGCAAGAAGGGTTTCAGAAATGGGTAATAATATGAGTGGTGTCTTCCCCCTGGCCCCCAGAGTTATAAAGAAGCATCTCAAAAAATAATTCAGGAGACCATGCATAAATTTCTGCAAACATTTAAGCACCTGCTATGTGTCCATTTAGGTACTAATTGTAGCTGATCTCTGTCCTTGAAGAGTCAACTCTTGTTTCTCAATCATCACAACTGTTCCTCCTCAGTAAAGCTTGCTTGACCCAGCAAAGAGCTCCTACTGACCCAGGTACACAAGTCAGAAAGTGGGGCTGTCCTTGATGCTTCCTCTCTCCTATCCTGTCAATCTCCCCACTTCTGTCAATCTCCTAGTACTATGGATTCTACCTCCTGAAAGGTCTTTGAATCTACTTGTTTCCGATCTACTGGTCTAAGCCACAATCGTCTCCTAACTGGACAATGCAGTAGCCTCCTAACTCATCTTTCTGTTTTCTTCTCCCTCTTCTTCAAATCACGATTCCCACTGCAGCCAGAGCAGCCTTTAAAAGGAATTCCAAATCTGACCCCTGAAAACCTTTCAGTGGCTTCTATCCGCCTTCGCATCAAATCTACACTCCCTATGATATGGCCGAGACAGTGAGCGACACTCACCAAATATTCCATGTGTTCCCTTATACTTGAAGTCAGGTGGGGCTTTCTGACTGGTCCAGGCCAATGGGGTGTGAGTGGGAGTGACAATTGTCACTTCTGAGCTGAGGCATTTATTTGCTGATACACAACTCACTCTTCTCCACTCCTCTCCTACCGTGGAAACCAGGAAGTCCACAGGTTCCAGATCATGCAGCTACAAGATGGCTCAGCCTGATTAATCTGGGTGCCTGAGTGACTATGTGAGCAGAGCCTCTCATCCTCCTCTGCTGATCCTGCAATGTGGGTGAGTAGTAACATTTTCTTTGTTAAGTCACTGAGACTTTGGGGCTGTTTATTACTGCACAACCTAGCCCACTCTGACGACACAGGGTGGTTTACCTTTAAAGCCCTCTGTGATCTGTCTCCCATTTACTTCCCCGCCTTCATTTTTTTGTTACTCTCTAAGCTCCAGCTCTGGTATTCTTTTGGTCCCTTTGATACACCACACGTCCTCATCCTGCAGGACTTTTGCATGTGCTGCTTCCCTAACCTAAAAGGCTCTTCCTTCCATACTTACCTATCTAACTCTAATCACCTGCCAGACCTTGGCATCAGTGGCATCTGCCGACCCAGTGCCCAGGTGGGTCTACTTCAGTCTTTGCATCATTCATCACACTTGCGATTATAGGAATACTGTCTGCCTTTACCGTTTCTGAGAGTAGGGACCCATACCTGTTTTGTGTCTTTAGAACTTAGCACAGGACCTGGCATAGCATGCACTCAATGAAAAATTAATAGTTGAATGATTAAATATATATTTAGGATAGGATCACACTGGTTTGCTTTCTAAATTTTTTCCTAGTAGCTCTGACTACCTTCTAAATCATTTTTCATTCATTCACTTGTTAAGCTATTTTTTTTTTTTTTTTTTAAAAAACAGAGTACCTGTGCTGTGTTAGGCTAGCCTGGGAGGTACAATCAACACACCCATCAGGTGTTGACGGAGGAAGGAGACCACTAAGGTTTCAACCAGTAGCTGAAATTTTATGGATAAAGTGGGTTGCTATCTGAGCCTTGTAAAATGAATGAAATTTGACAGGTAAAGAGAATTGGGTGGGTATACCTGGAGGGAGTCCCAGCAAGAGAAAAAGCATTAGGAACGAGAATATGGTGTAGTAGAGACAGTAAGATGACCAGCCAGCCCTTCTGGACCCTTCCTCCCTCCCTTCCTTTAACTATTCATTTCTTCAGTACTTACTGAATAGAGGGGTGGACAAAGGAGCTTGCTATTAGGAACTAGAGTCACCCTACTCTGCTATCCTATGGTAAATTTTATGTTATGTATTTTTTATCACAATAAAGAAATTAGTTGCACTATATGAAGCCAGGGAACCTTGAAAGCTGTGCAAGGCTCTGAGTACACCATTCATTTCAGAACCTGCTTTAGCTCTTGTGATAGATGAAACGGTCCCTTTCCGTAATATCAAATATTAATACTTCCTTAATTATGCCTCTCTTCTGCTTTCACCCCACCGCCTTTTACTTCTTTCATAGCTCTCCACTACCCATTTTTATTGGACGCGCTTTATGTGTGTACCCAATAAATGCAGTTAAACAAGGAAAACTCTCTTTTAAATTTTTAATGACTTGCTCCAGGCTAGGGTGAGGCTCACCGCTACTGAGGTTAGGGACTACACGTTACATTATCATACTGAAGAAATAGATGGTTAGCCTCGCACCATTTTCTTTCATTCTTTTTTTTTGTAAGTAGCTTTTTAAAAAAAGAAAACAGCAGTAATAAATACATGCTCATTTCAGAAGATTTAGAAAATACAAATTGGCAGAAGAAAATGAAAATCATCTGGAATCTCACCATCTCGTGATCACTCCTGTTAATATTTTCATACATATCCTTCTAGTCCTGTATCCATTTATATACACAATATAAATAAAGCTGGCTTCATCTGATTGAACTTATTTTTTTTTATTGTGGTAAAAAACACATAGGATAAAATTTACCATATGATAGAAGAGTAGAATCACTATGGTTGATAACAATGTACTGTATATTTCAAATTGGCTAGAAGAGAGAGCTTGAAATGTTTCCAACACATAGAAAAAATGATAAATATTGAAGGTGATGGAAATACCCTGACCTGATCATTACACATTCTATGCATGTAACACAATATCGTATGTACCCCATAAATATGTAAAATATTACATGTCAATAAAACTGAAACATTAAAAAGATTAGCATCTTAACCATTTTTATGCTATATATGCTATATATATTTTATGCTATTTGCTTTCCTCCAAACTCATCTTAATCATTTTTAAATACACAGTTTAGTAGCATTAAATATATTCACACTGTTATGAAACAGATCTCCAGAACTTTTTTATCTTGCAAATCTGGAATTGTATCCTCATTAACTTGTTTATTTACTTAACAATAAATCATACATCTTTCCCTAATATCAAATACTTCATCATATTAAATATTATTCTCCAACATAATTTTTAATAGGTATATATTTTTCCATCACTACAAGTTTTAAAAATGTTTTGGATATTTAGATTATTTCTGGTTTTTCATCATTATACACAACCACCCTCATGCTATAAGGAACATTTGTACGCATTTTGTACATATATCTTTGCATACTTATTTAAATATTTTCTTACAATAAACTCTTAGAGGTGGAATGGCTGACTCAAAGGAGGTACACATTTTTAGGATTTGTGATCTGAGTTTACTGCAGTTTGAATGTGAGAGATTTTGCCAATTTGCACTCGCATCAGCAGAATGGAAAAGGCCCATTTCCCCACACTCTTGCCAGAATTGGGTATTATCATCTGACATCTTTTCTTTAGAGACTTTAGTCAGTCCTGAAATAAGCCTCGTATCCAATAGGACTTGCTCTCATGCATCACAGTGGCACATGTATATTGCTGATTGGGAGTGAATGAGATGCATACTTGATACTCACGTACCTCTACAAACAGGATGGGGAAGATGCCTACTTTATCTCCTAACTTGCCTTCTGCCCAGTTCTCATCCACTCGGCTGATCACAGTGATGATATCATCCTGAAAGAGAAAGGCTCGCGATCAGCATTTACTCTCAGTTTTCAGGTGGTAAAAGCTTTCAGTGGAGATCAGTTTGGAGTCCCAGATAGTATAAGGTGCGAGGACTATAGCTCATGCATGATTTATTTAGGAAATCTCCCTGCTAAAATGAACTTTCTCCATAAAGGGTAGTATTTGGGTCACCAAGACCATAAGGGGAATAGAAATAATTTGGAGGATCAATGGAATCCAATAGGAAAACTTGGAAACGTTTCTAATTTTTAATCACTGGCAGGGGCCAAGCTTTTCATTTAAATTAATCTGTTGGAGAAATCAAGATGGAAGCCATAAGGAGACACACCTTTGGCTTAGCAGAAAGAAGAATGAATTTTATTCTTATTTTGAAGACTTTTTAGAACCTATTCATTTTTTAATGTATCAAACATAGAGCAACTTTTTATTCAAATTTTTCTTATTACAAAAGGTTATATGTAAATTTGTAGAAATGTTTAAAAACACAGATAAGCAAAACAAGGAACAAATTCTACCACAATATAGACACAACCAGTATTAACAGCTTAACATATTTTTTCCCGATTCTTTTCTATCAAGATAAAATGCTTATACACATAAACATATGTATAAATGTTTATACGTATATATGTATAAAAACTGATTTTTATAAACTGTCAAAAACATACACACATACAAACAATAAAGTGCATAAACCTTAGATGTAAAGCTTAAGGAATTTTTACATTTGAATATATCCATAAAACTCCCATCCAGATGAAGATCTAGAACATTTCCAGCACCCAGAAGTGCCCTTAGTGTCCTTCAACCTAGCAAGAGGTAACCACTATTCTGACTTCTAGCACTATACATTCATTTCGCCTATTCTGTACTTCATACATATGAAGTCATACAGAACACACTGATTTTTTTTACCTAATACCATATCGGGAACATCTTTCTATGTCCATACATGTTCATCGATCTAAACCTGTATATTCATCCACTAAAGACCTTCTGATTGGGCTGGGCGAGGTGGCTCATGCCTGTAATCCTAGCACTTTGGGAGTCGGAAGCAAGAAGATTGCTTGAGGTCAGGAGTTAGAGACCAGCCTGGGCAAGATCGAGACCCCATCTCTACAAAAAAATAGAAAAATCAGCCAGGTTTGGTGGAATGCACCCGTAGTCCCAGCTACTCATGAGGCTGAGGCAGGAGGATTGCTTGAGCCCAGGAGTTTAAGGTTGCAGTGAGCTATGATGACACCACTGTACTCTAGCCTGGGCGACAGGCTCAAAAAGAAAAAAAAAAAAAAGACTTTCTGATCTCTCTGACCTATTCCATGTGCCTCAGTAATTTGGATTAATCCAAATCTAAATTCATTATGGGTTGTATCTTTTCTTAGCTTCCTCTTAGACATTTGCAATTACACATTTATAGGTTTGTACTTACACATTTATAGGTTATTACAAATTCACAATTACACGTTTATAGGCTGTTATTTCTTTAATGACTGTCCACCCTATGAGACCACAAGCTCCATGTGTGCAGGGCCTGCGTCTGTTTTGTTTATCTCTGTTGTTCCCAGGACCTAACACAGTGGTTCTCCTTTAGTAGTCCAATAAATATTTCTTGAATGCATGTATGCATGAACAAATACATGAACGTTTGAATAAATTGTACAATTTACTCAGATAGAAAGCACCAGGAAAAGGGCAGTTTTGGGAGGGAAGATCTTGAGTTTAATTTGGACATGTTCAGTTTAGGAAGACCATGAGATTTCCTAGTGAGGTCTTAGCATTCTACAGCCTTCTAGAATGGATCAAACCCTCTCTTCTGGTTTCTTTGTCATAATTTCTCATTTATGAGTGTGTGTCTTCTTCACAGACTGCCAGCTCTGTGAAGGTAAGGACAATGACTCATCACTTTGTCCCCAGGAGCCAGCTTGGCACAGGGATGGGCACAGGGATGAATGACCATGGGGAGTAAGTGTCCCAGTTTGCAAATTCCCAGAGAGGGTCAGAGAAGCAGATAATGCTTCCTGCTTGCTTATGTCTTCCTCCAGCTGCGTCCCCGGAGCTCGGTGTCTAAGGCCTGGCACAAAGTAAATGCTCAATAAATGTTTGCGGAATTGAATTGACCTTCCTTTAACTGCAGTCTGAGTTTAAACTTTGCTGTTCGGGCTATAGAATAACCTTCCTTAGGAAGGTCACTCAGACAGTGAGGTTATCTACCGTGAGGAAAGCTGAAGTAAATGTCATTTTTGATAGTGGTAGAATAAAAACATTTTACAAAACAAAGACCTATGGTAGCAGTGCCACTTTTTGTACTTAGAGCTGATCTACTTATAAGGCAAAGAATGAAAATAACTCCAACTTTGGTTTCTATGGGAGAATTTGAATGTTTAAGGAATAACAAATACTGAATGCAGAGAGTTAAAGTAGCCTAGACTTTAGGGGACTTGTCATTACTTACGAATGGTGAAGACCATCCGATGGAAAAGAGAGTCAGACAATATCGTAGGGTAATTGATGTGTTTGGAAAATATACCTTGTAAGAGGTTATTTGTGTATAGATGTATGAATATATTATTGCAGATGTTTGGAGTGTTTTGAATGCTATGTTTAAAACAAAATAGAATGCTGTAAAGTTGGTCAGCAAGAATGCCATTACACATATATGACAGAGAGGTGGCAGCTGCAGTTTTGCATAGCATGCTATCAAACTGTTTGTGATTTTCTGCCCACGTATCTGTTACTCCCATTACTGTGCTAGGACAGCAGGGACTGTGACTTGTTCACGCTCTGTCCCCAGCACTGGCAAAGAGTAAGTGCTCAAAAGTGATTGTAGAAGGAATGAATGAATGAATGAATGAATGTGTGGATGTGTATTTTTGTAACTACAATGGAAAAGCCTTAAGGACTTCGATCAAACTCTTCTTAGATGTCTCTAGAGATTTCACTCCCATGTAGTTTGAATTATAGACACTCATCACAACATATGCACACATTCGCATATACATTCACATACATATGTAGATTTATGTATAGAATATACATAATTTTTAAAAAATCAGCAAATATTAAACAAATGACTCCAGGTTCTGCCATAGTGTCTAGGTGGGCCCCGGAGACCTTGGTGGCTGACCAGAGTCCTACCTTGAGGAAGGTTAGGCAATCGTGGTTCTCACTCTTGCCCTTGTCTCGTAGGTCGAAGTTGTAGAGGGCCCTGCAGAGCGGGGGTGGCGGGGGCAGCTGCTTGATCACTTCCACGGAGCCGGCGGGGAAGATCCCACTGACGCCGTTGATCTCCCCCTGGTACCAGTTCTCATCCAGCTGTCTCCGCAGGAGGATCACATCTCCCTTATTAAACCTCAGGTCACCAGGATTCTGCCCTCGGTAGTTGCATAAGGCCTTGGCTCGAGGCACCTGCGGCGACACAGAACAATAAAATGTGTACTTAGCTTAGAGGCTGGAAGGGCAGGAGGTATAATATTAATAACAAATTACGGAGCACTTCCTATGTGCTAAGTGTGTGTGTGCATCATCTCATTTAATCTAGGTAGCCCTTTGAGATAGACATGCATTGTGCCCATTTATAAGATAGGGTGACTGAGGCACAGAGGGGTAGTAACTTGCGTGAGGTGACACAGCTGGGGAATGGCAGTTATGAGCTCCAAACTCACGCTACCTTCTTCTAGAGCCCTTGTTCTTTTTTTCAATTTTATAATATTAAGGGGGTAAAATGTTTTGTTACGTGGATACCTATTATAATGCTCAAGTCTGGGCATTTAGTGTGCCCATCACCCGAATAGTGTTCATTGTACCCGATAGGTAAGTTTTCACCCACCTGCCTTCCCATTTTTTGATTTCCAAGGACCTTTACATATCTGTGTGCCTGTGTGTGCCCATCGATTAGTACAGTCCTTGTTCTTAATCACTATGGCGGGAACAGGGTTTTGAACTTGACTCCTGAACTATGTGAACTTGAGTGAATCAGTGACTCTTCCTGGTTTGAATTCTGGCTCTACCTCTTGCCACTTGTACGATCATGGTCAAGTTATTTAATCTTTGTTAAACTGTATTCATTATAAAATGGGGTATTAATAGAATACCTGCCTCATTAGGGCTGTTATGAGGAATAAATAATATTTATAGTGCATTTAGTATTTTGCCTAGCACATAGTATGTGCTCAATAAAGGGCATCCCTTATTCTCATCATTTATAATGGAGGGCTGGTGATATACCTACTCCTCTGTGTGGATGGGAAGGAAATTGAGGTGAAAACCACCTGAAAATAGAAAGTGCTATATAAGAGTGATGCAACATAATTTGTCGTTAGCCTTCTGTAGAAAGTGTAAACCTCATGAGTGTTTGGATCATTAAGAAGCTCAACTGAGACAAAGAAACAATTAATCAGAAATCAATCATCAGTTAAAAAAATAGCTTAGGAATCATCATTTGTCAAATCAGTTGTCTGTCTAAATAATTATTTCAGTTAAATGCATTTTTTTTTCTAATTGAAATTGGTTTCTCTACACAGAAATGCCTTCACTCCGGTTTTGCTTGAAGTCAGCTTGGCAAACTGAAACTTCTAACAGCTTAGGTTTAATAGAAAGCTGTTTAGTCACCTGGAATTGTATTTTATTTTGTGCTTTTCTGAGCAGTGGGGTGCAGTCGTCTTTTTGCACCATGGCAGTCTTGCTATGCATTATGGAGTGTAGGGGGGCGTTAATTCAGGTCTTCAAGAATCTCCCAAGTCTGCAATGTTCATATGAAAAGAGAATTCCAAGCAGCTTAGGGCTAGAGGCAAGACCTGACAACACTTTGCTGATGGGATGGTAGAGCTGTTCTTTTCTGCTGGTCCCTGGATGCAGTCAGGAGAGCCCAGGAATGAGAAAACCATAGAAACCCAGCTCATCCCCAAGAAACTGGGGACAAGTGAGCAAAGATGTTTGTACCAGGGGGATTAACACCATGTTGTAGATATAAACAGGAAACTGGTGTCATAAATTATAATACACTCACCCAATGAAAAACTCTGCAGTCATTAAAATTGATGCTGTTGATCTATAATTAATAACACTGAGCATTACTGATAATATACTGTTAAGTGTAATAGAAGAGGTTAAGAACAGTTACGTAGACTACATTTTCATTATAAATTCATGTGTATATTTTCACTTGGGCGAAAGGCTTGATGACTATACACCAACACTTTAGGAGTGCTCATTTCTAAGAGGTGAGATTTTTGAATATTAAAAATTTTTTCCCTAAGTGCTTAGCTGTGTTTTCTAACTTTTCTATAATGAAATAATGGTAGGGCTTATTCAAATCACTTAGTGAGGAGAAAGTGAATGGAGCTGAGGGATGAGGAGTGAAAGGTATGGGAGAAATTTAGGGAGAAAATAAGCCAAGCTGAGTACGATAAACAAACCATGCAGCTACCATTTTGGGGGAAGATATTCCTTACCTGAGAAATAAACACATAGAAGCAGGATAAGAGCAGAGGATTTCTGGGGAATGACCCAAATCTGCTAGATTCCTAGGGTAGAGTATATTAGGGAACAATAGTTGTCCCTTCAAATTCCTTCTCCTCACTTGTCCATTTTGTGATACAAACCATGTTCTTTTGGATATATGACTACCTGGAATACTGGTCACATTTTCCAGCCTCCCTGGCAGCTAAGTCCTAGCCAGTGGGATGTAAGCAACTTTTAAGAAGCATTGGTACTGGCCGGGCATGGTGGCTCACGCCTGTAATCCTAGCACTCTGGGAGGCCGA
>VBSM01003190.1:10027807-10069002 GCA_008086735.1 Cheirogaleus medius | reverse complement strand
AAAAAAAAAAAAAAAAAAAGAAGCATTGGCACTGAGAGAGACTGATTTTCTTTTCTTTCCTTCGTCTTTGCCATGTGGAATGCGGATACGGGTCCCGGGGCTCTGGCTGCCATCCTGAATACTGGGACAAGGGCCATACCCAAACAGGGGGGGCAGGAGCCTGGGTGCAGAGCTGCCACACCCATCCCAGACCGTGTCACTTCCAGACTTTTGTCTGAGAGCGAAATAAACTTCCATCTTGCTTAATGCAATGTCCTTCCAGATTTATGAAAAGAAAAGAAGAAGAAAAAAAATCCAAGCCTCTTTGGCTTTGCATAATAACGAGAATATTAACAGCTATTATTTATGGAGCGTTTCTTCCCAAGCGCCAGTTACTGTGCTAAGCACCACACAATATATTTTACTTAATTCTCGAAACAACCTTTGAGGTGTGTATTAGTTCGAATTCCAATTTTCAGATTAGAAAAATGGGAATCGGAGAAGTTACGAGTGGCTACGTTCATGGAGCTAGAAAGTGGTGGATTTAGGATTCGAACTTAAGTCTATCCTCAAGCTCAAGCACTGGTAAGCTTGGGGTTCTCAAAACAAAGTCTGTGGTTTGCCTGTATCAGAATCCTGGGAGATGCTAAAAATGCAGCCCCTGAACCCCATCCCTGACCTATGTGATCAGAATCTCTCAGGGAGGGATTCAGGAAGCTGCGTTGCTGTCAAACTCCCTCACCCTCCAAGTTCGCTGCTACTGGTCGGAACTATGACTTATCATAACTCAAATGGGGGCGATGAATGGAGTTTTGATGTAGGCTTTGTAAATTGCTAACCTGCTTTCTTCTATTTTTTTCCCTGGAAGATATTTCCAGTGCAATCATTTTTAATGATTACTGAGAGAGCATATTAAACTACAATTGCACGAAATGCTGAAATTCCTTTGAAGATGCCTAAACTCTGAAACCTTGAGATAGTACTAATTGCTTGACTATTTTCATCTTTTCTTCATGTCCCCTCAACGTAAGTAAATATTGTGGAAGTGAATTATAATTATTTTTAACATGAAGATCCTCTTCATCTTCTTTCTTTTAGTTTTGGATAATCTCTCTCCTGGCATTCTCAGTTATACATTCATACTTATAGAATTGGCTTCCACAGTGCAAGGAGGGGTGGGGGGAGGCTGGCAGGGAGGAAGGGAGAGAGTGCCCGAGAGAGTGAGTGACTTGGAAGAGGAAATTAACATTTACTGGGGTTCTGCCAGGCCACAGAAATTTTTCTTACATGATTACACTGCTATACTTTCCATGTATTATCTCATTCATATGATCTCAAAACCCTGTGAAGGAGGTAGTAGTGCCCTACTTTATCGAGGAGGAAACAGAAGTTCTGAGATGACAGATGTCACCAGACAAGGCCACACAGCCAGTGTATGGGAGACTCAAGATTGGCAGAGGCTCCTTTGACCTGAAAGCCCTGGTGTTTCTACCACCCTCATTGTCTGCCATTCAGCCGAAGTCACCTCGTGTGTTTTTCCATCATAAAACTCATCTGGGGCTGTGTTTTGTAATCAGAATCTGAATGGAGTGTGAATGCAATTTGCTGGCTGCCGGCTGCATGGGCATGAATTATTGAACTCCGCAGCCCTCACATAAAAGTTAAGCACCTGAAGAGACTCGGCTGGTTGATTCCATCCTGTCCTCCACTGTTCTCTCAAGGGACAATGGTTCCAAGTTGCACATCGGCTCTCACCTGCTGTATTGCTGGTGACAGCTTTTATCACCCCTAATTGTTTTCTGTGTCTACAGGTGCAGGGACGAGGGGGGTATGGGGACAGAGCGCGTGTGGAGGTCTCACAAGCAGGTCGTCACCAAGCTCCTCTTCCTTGTGCGTGTCCAAAAGGCTTTCCTTTTCTGAGATTCAGAAGCTCAAAACGTCTATGCTCCTGTAATTTGTCTATTCCATTTGTCTCCTCGGTGAGATCTGGAGACCACAAGAGCCATGATTTGGGTGGAGAATAGAACCCAGAAACAAGGACCTGAGGACACTTGAGTAGTAAAGTTATGTTCTTGCTTTGCCAAGCATCCTCTTCTCTGAGGAACCACCTGTTCTCTCTCCATCTTCTTTTTCTTCTTTCTTTTTTTACTTTTTTAAAAAAGACTAGTCAATTGCAGTAGTGAGAAGGGGGAAACTGGTAGAACAAGGAGTTCAACCTGGGTTTGTTGAGAGGACTAATGAGAAAAACCATGCAGTACTTAGCAGAATGTCTGGCAAATAATAAGTGCTCACTAACTAAGGATGCTCAGGAGAGAGGAGCAATAAGCTTGATGTTATACCTTCTGGCCTGACTTCCCAGCTCGACGTGTCATTCATTCATTATTTCATTTTAACAAACACTTTTTTGAGTGCCAGCTATGCCAGGTATATACAAGACCCTTCACGGAGCTTACAGCCTAGTTGGGAAAACAGAGATCAAACCTACAGACATATACATAAATACATAATTGCAAGTTGGAGTAAATGTTACGAAGGAAGGAAAAGACTAAGGAGGCGAGGGGCCCTGAGCGATGGGGAGGAACCCAACATAAGGAAGATTCTCATGATTGGCCCTGTACCTATCTCTAAAATTCCATTCTGTTCTGGGACTTTTGTCATGTGTCTTTTTCTCTCTTTGGTTATCTCCCCTCAGTCTTTTGTTTTGGCCTCTCTTCTTCCAGCCCTCGGTGGAGCGCTGAGACATCCCTGGCTCCCTTTTCCTCTTCACCTAACTCCTGACACTTTGAGTCAGGGGGCAGGACATTCCTCCCTTCCTCATTCAAGCAAATATTAACCCAATACCCAGGATTTGCCAGCCTTTTCCTCCTGGTCCCTCCTGCCTCCTTCCTGAGTTCCAGGGGTCCTGCTTCAGGACAACGGTGCAGGCAGCAGGAGTTTGCACCGTGTGGATGGAGAAAGAGCTGTTCCTAATCGGCCTTTTCAGGGCTGCCATTAGCACACCTTCCTTTTTCTCCTCCTAATGTTTCTCTGCGATTGCTTTGGGGTGATCTCATTTCCCCAGCATAGGAGTTAATCCCAGATGTGTCCGGAGCCGTATCCCTGGCTCCAAACATAAGCTGCTTCTCAAGAAATCGCTTGGGCTTGCTATGGAAATGGGCGGGGTGCCAAGTCCCCGGGACATGCACTAGGATAGCACTGAACTCCCCAGGAAACCAAAGCGTTTCTGTCCCCACGTCTCCCTCCAGGAGGGCACAGGGCACCTGTGGAGAAGGGAGGGAGGTGCGTGGGAGCCTGAAGGACAAGTGCTGTCCCATGGGCCTGGGAGGCGGATCTGCTCCCTTCCGCCGCCCCTTTTTCCAGAGGGAGCGTTTCCGGTAGGTGTGGCACTTGCGGGATGAACCTTTTTCCATATGGTTGGAGAAACAGAGCCAAATCCACCATGCAGAGAGAGAAAAAATGAGTCGAATGACCCCCACCCCACCACTACCTCTCCCCTGGCTTACGGGGACAACAAAACTCTGGTCGCCCCACTCTAGCTTTCTCCTCTGGGTTGTTTTCTCTTTTTCAACTCCACGTGGGGGTTTCTGGAGCCGAAGGGGGAATGACTAGTGACAACGCGACCCAGGCAAACAGCAGGGCACTTATGATAGTAGGGCCAGCCGGTCTGGGGTTGGCGGTGGCCCCTAGATGTGATTCACAACTTGCACTGTGTGTCCCCGGGTGAGGTGCTAAACCTCTCTGGGCTTCAATATCCTTCACAGCAAAGTGAAGAAGGTGATTTTTACCATTGCCTTACAGCTCCAAAGATAACAGAGCCTTTGAAGGTGTGTTATTAAAGCTCCAAGAGTATCTTTAAAATACTTCAGAAATAAAAGTGATAGATGAGATGAAACCAAGTTGGCACAATGTTGATAACTGTTGAAACTCGAGTCACAGGTAGAAGGTAGCTCATTACACTCTTCTTTTTACTTTTGTGTGTGATTCTGCTTAGAATTGCCAGTGAGGTAAAGGTGCCGGGAGCCTGACAGGCTATTGCGGAAGGAATAAAGTGACTGCAAATACCCCCAGCACCTTGGGGAAAATGACCTTGAAGAGGAGAGCTGGAGTGGCAGGGACTGTCCTCTACTGTCAAAGAGTTGCATCTTTGATTTCAAACCGTCTGCTTCTTAATTAGTCTTCATCCTTCGAGACTTGCATGTGTTGTGTGTGTATGTGTATGCATATTTATAATCATTTGTGATTTAATTTGGTGATACCAAAGGAAGAAGTTTGGCATGACCCTGTTGGAGCCACAAAGCCCTGGGAAGTTAGAATTCTTCCCTCTCAGTTCAGCTGAAGCCAAGATATTTCGCCACCAGGACTTTCTGCAAATCTGCAGTTTGCCTCTTTCAAATCAGAATTCAGAGCATTCTTCCCATTTATATCAAATGGAATAGACATGACCTTGGAAAAGAAGTGCTCTGCCTGCCTATAGACCCGGACATGGCAGGAACCAATGGCTGTGCATCAGACAGATGCTAAAGGCCCACGTGACATCTGTCCTACGGGCATGGGGTCATTTCTTTCAGTGGAAAGGCTGAAGTGAGGGAAATCCCTGGAAATCTCCAAGAAATGGAAAGCATCACTGATGATTAAGCTATCAAAGTATTCCGGCAGTTATTCACAATTATTTTTCACTCTGAGATGGAGCCAATGGTCTTCCTTAGGAACATGAGATACTGCTAAACATGCAGACAGTTCTCTTTTTCCACAAGGTAGTATCCAGATAGGTAGTTTCCAGGTAGTATCCAGATAGGTAGTTTCCAGGTAGTATCCAGATAGGTGCCACTATCTTTGGCATCTTCCTCTATGTCCTCTGCAGCTTTGTCTTCAGAAAGCCTTTCCTGTCTTTTGCCCCCAAGTCTGGGTTGGAGCTCTCTTTTTTGCAAGCCGTTGTACCCTGTACTTGCTGTATCACAGCACTCATCGCTCTGTATTGTAATTGCTGGTTTACTTGCTTGTCTGCACACCAGATCGTGAGGTCTGTAGCAGCAGGCCCTATGACTTCATTTTTTTTTGAGACGGGGTCTCCCTCTGTCACTTGGGCTAGAGTGCAGTGGCGTCATCGTAGCTCACTGCAACCTCAAACTCCCAGGTTCAAGTGATCCTCCCAGAATGTTAGGATTACAGGCGTGAGCCACCATACCCGGCGCCTGTGACTTATTTTTCCTTGTGTCCCCTACGCGTCGCAAAATGAGGCCTATCTGTTCATTCATTGAACAAAAATGCACTGAGTGCCTACGATAAATAAGACAGACACAATCTCTGCCTTTATTGCACTTACATTCTAGCGGCACAGAGTAAGCACTCATTTATGTGTTAGACGAATGAATGATTGCATATTAAGTCACACCATGCCTCTTCAACCCAACCCAAACTTTGATATTTTGTCAACGCTACTCCTGACAAAGAACTCCAACATACCCAACGAGTTATTTCCCCAAGATTGGGGAGTATCCAGGCATGCTGGCCAAGGATAAATATAGTACTTTTCTAGGCCATCCTTTAAAAAGGCTCCATTATTTAGAACATGCCTTGAGCTACATCTACATCCCAGCCTTTCCAGTGAGTACTTGCCTTGGAGACTCCCGCTTGCTGAAGACTTTTCCTTTCCCGTTTGCCCTCTGCACTAAGTGTATAATCTCCACTGCAGGCAGCCACGATGAGTGACAAAAAGTGCCAGCTGGCAGCTCCAGCAAAGGGATCAGGAGAGAGCAAGGAGGTATCTTTTTCTGCCTATTCAAAACATTGAAACCCAATTTATCACTGGTCTCATGGGCCAAAGCAAGCCGCTCTCGGCAGCTGTTGATCTGGGAGGCTCCAACCTCATTTCCATGAGCTGGGTGTCATCGACACTGCTCTGGCCCGTCTGGGAATGGATTGGCATGAAAGAGTGGCCCTCCTGCTCTGATCCCTAATGGCTGGCTTTGGGTGGGCCTGTTTCAAATGGCAGAAAGAGTAATAGGGTCACTCGTTCAAAAATTGTGCCAAAGTCTATTTTGTTCTTTGTCGTGGGTGGACACTATTTAATAACTGCTGCCCGGAATTCCTACTCGTCTCATGACTTTAACCCTCACTCGGTGGCGTGCAGGTAAATCAGCTCTCAAAAACAAAATAAACACACAAATAAAAAAAACAAAAACTAAAACCAAAAAAGGGCTCTGGTTGGTAACATTTGCAAATTTCCATAGTGTAAATACTCCTATCTTGGCTACAACGTGACATCACTCAAAGCGAAGTTGGGAAGAGATGTGCACTGTTGCCTCTCCCAGGAGCTGCTAGAAGCTGGTTCCAACACACCAGCACAGAGCTCCCTGTGTAACTCACACTCACTGCAGAGTGAAACATTGCTCCAGGCTAACACCATTGCCTTTCTACCACTGGGATTTCAGAATATGGTGTGCAAAATGCTTTTGCATCTGCTATGGCATTGGGCTCTCATCACAACATTGCGTGGTATTTTTATGCTTATCTGGGGGAGGAAGAAACTGAGGCATAGGAAGACATGACTTGGCTCAGCTCACGCAGCTGGGATTTGCACCACTCTTATCTATTTCTCCAATCCTGTCTCTGGCCATTCTCTCCTCACACTGCCCATAGCAGCCAAAATGAACATCTTTCTGTACTACCAATGCCTCATGCTCTCTCACCTCTTAAGTTCTTCCCAGAATATTCTCTCTACACTCTGCTGTCTCCCTCTCCTGCCCAATTGCTTCTTGTCTTTTAGGTCTCAGCTTAAATATCACATCCCTGGATGTCCATGTCAGGGTCAGGGATGTTTTTAAGACATGCTTTGAAGATACTCTCTAGTACTCCCATCACGGTATCTGTCCAGTGGTGTGGACATGGCTTGTTTATTTACCTGCCTCCTCCACCAGACTGCAAATTTTGTGAGGGCAGAAACTTTTAGCTAGCTCCCCATCGATCTGTGTCTAGCACTGTGTCTGGCCCATAATGGTCTCCTAATTCCAGGTTTTCCATACTATCTCCTACCAGAACTCCCAAATATCCATTGCCTCATAGATGGGTTGAGGGTTTTCAGGAACCAGAAGAGGCTGCTGCTGGAATGCTCAGCCAGCCAGACTTTGCCACGGGCTGGCCGCAGGTGCTCAGCCCTTCTGTCTCGACAGGGCTCCTCTGGGCTTTGCAAAGTGTCACCGAAGCAAGCTGAGAAACCTGTTGGGTGTGCTGTGAAATGTGCTCATTACACACATGCCAAGACAAAGACAAGGTCAGGAAGAAGCCTCCAAAAATACCTGCACCTTGATGAAAGGATGAATGTTTAGGAATATCCTGGAACCAGCATGTCCTATAATAATTGCAAGACTGAGCCTTATGGATTAGCTCTGATTCCCTCAATTTCCTTCCGAGGAGGCTAGGAAAGGACTGGGGCTGGCTGCGTACTCGGGAGCTGCTGACCTTTTGTCACCGCAGAATCTCATGCATACCTGAGGCACTCGTGCAAATACCTAATCATCTTCTGTAAACACAGACTCTGCCACTTAAAATAGACAGGAGTGGAGTCTGGCATAGATTAGCTACTTCCCTTAGATTGCCTAAGCCTGCCCAGTAATACAAACTTCAGGGTGTTCATCTTTGCTCATGAGCACATATGAGAAAAAATAATTTAACAATTGTCAGAGCATGATACTTCTAGAAGCATTGCTGTCCAATAAAACCGTCTGCCGTGGTGGAAATGTGCGATTCTGTACTGTCTAATACGGCAGTCATTGCCCATCTGTGCTTATTGGGTACTTGCCATGTGGCCGGTGCCACTGAGGAACTGAATTTCAAATTTTATTTACTTTTAACTATTTAAATTCAAATAGCCACATGTGGCTGGTGGCTACTATATTGGACAGCACAGTTCTAGCTCTGACTATCAGTTACAAGCAATATGAAGCTGAAGAACATATTAAATGACACCACAGGAATGCAATAGGAAAAATTCAGAAAGTGCAAAACTACAAGACAAATGATCCAGTCCCTCTATTAAATATATTGCATGGAATCAAAGAAGAGGAGGGATGGGTGTGGAGGAACTTAGAGATTAAGAGATTTAGGGGGGCATATCAACCAACTGCAGTGTAGGGACCTTGGTAGATCCTGATTCAAACAAGCCAATTATTAAAAAATTATGAGACAACCGAGAAATTTTGCACATTGGATATTTGATATCAAGGAGTTTTTAGATGTGATAATGGTATTGAGGTTATGTTAAAAAAAACAGAATCTGTATCTTTTAAAGATACCTGCTGAAGTGTTTGCAGATGAAAGGGTATGAGGTGTGGGCTTTGCCTCAGTTTAATCTAGTAGGGGGAGAAAGTGAACGGGGTGTGGGTGAAATGAGATTGGCTTTATGTTGATAATTATGGAAACTGTGTGATAGGTACACAGGGGTTCATTAGTATTATTTTTTATATAAAGAAATTTTTGTAATAAAAAGTTTTTAAAAATCATCAGAAGAATACTAATGCTGGTGAGAGTATAAGCAAACAGGCACCTTCCTTCTTGAATGTTGGGAGCTTAAAATTTCACACTGAGAAGCAATTTGGGTTCATTGGTGTCAAGATTTAAACTACATGTTCCCTTTGACCCACAAATCCTAAAAATTCCAGGTTCAGGAATTTCTCCTACAGACATTCGCTAGAATCTATACAAAAGACTGCACAGTGCAGGATCATTTATAATAAATGAAGAATTAGAAATAGCCTCAATGTCGTTCTGTCATGAATTGGTTAAATAAATGATGTCAAGTAGTTCTTGTGGAATGCTAAGGAGTTTTAGAGAGAATGAGATAGATTGGTATGGATGGCCATTGGAAAGATCTATGATATAGTCTTAGGTTAAAAAGAAAAACAAATTGAAAAAAAATGTGTAGTATGACCCAATGTGTATATGTATATTGGTGTATAAACACAGATTAAAGCCTGGAAAAACAGGCACTTTGTTGATTGGGGAGGGGAGAAGCTCACAACTACTAAAATGAGTCTGAGTCACTATATTAACTGCATCTGTCAATTAGCTATAACTCTTGTCATCTATCACCATGAATAATCAATAGCTGATTGATTATCAAGCAACCTGGCCTTTTCTCCCAGAAGAAAATGAACGTGGTCTCTGGGGCTGAGATGTTTCATCCAGTACAAACTGTTCACCCCTTTCTCCAAACTGCAGAGCATTTAGACCAGGAGTCCTCAAACTTTTTAAACAGGGGGCCAGTTCACTGTCCCTCAGACCGTTGGAGGGCCGGACTATAGTTTTAAAAAAACTATGAACAAATTCCTATGCACACTGCACATATCTTATTTTGAAGTAAAAAAATAAACGGGCAAAAACATCCGCATGTGGCCATAGTTTGAGGACGCCTGGTTTAGAGAGTTTCTTTATATCGTGAAAATAGCTACTACCAGTGACTAGGCATTACCCTGAGCTGAGCATTGTGCTACTACTGTCTCTGTCACCTAGTGGGCTCTGGAGTCAAACTAGATTGTCCCACTTGCTGGCGGTGTGACTTTGGACTAGTTACTCCAGCTCGGTTTCCACATATATAAAACGGACGGAATAACAGTGCCTATTTCCTGGTTACAAGAATTCGGTGAGTAACGCATTTGAAGTGCCTGGTGGATCTAAGTCCTCAATAAAGGTTGGCTGTCATTATTTTCTCACTTCACTCTTCCAACAATCCCTGTGAGGTAAATACCATTATTATTCATCCATTTGACAGATGAAGAAATTGAGTCTTCGAGACAGTGGTGTGCTGCAGGCAGCTTAGAGCCAATTGTTAAATTTTCCTGAGTTTTTCAAGTTGGCTGACATCATGTCGATAGTTTGAAAGTGGCCATGCTGGGAGTATTTATATCAGGACAATGAACAAACATATTATAGTTCCCTCAGAGAGCCGCTTGTTAAACATTTACCAGCACACCACTGCTTAAAGCAGTTCAGTGACTTGTTGGAGGCCCCATGGTTGGTAAGCGGCAGAGCCTGGTGTTGGCCAATTCCGAAGGTCATGTGTGGATATGTATAGATACGCTTTGTTTGGATAAATCCCTGTTTAAAAGTAACTCTTATCTCCTGGACAGGCTCTTTAGCATCATTCCCTAGAGCAGCGATTCTCAAATTTTAAGGTGCATCGTAAAGACCTGGAGAGCTTGTACAAATGTAGATGACTGGGCCCCACCCCCAGAGTTTCTTATGCAGGGTGGGGTCCAAGCATTTGCATTTCTAGCCAGTCCCCAGGTGACCCTGATATCACAGGTGTGGGGACACACTCTGGGGACTACTGTTTTAGTGCAAAATCTGAAGCTTTGTGCTGTACACCTTGTCATGATTTTATTTAGGGCCGTGGCTCTGCCAATTCGTTTCTGACGGAATGTAGATTCTAGGCCCTGCGTTTTCCACAGGAGACTCTCGCGGTAGGATATCTGTGTTCCCAGCAGTTCGAACATGGGAAAACAGGAACCCAATCTGGGTGCCTCCCTCTCCAATTGGCCCCCATTTAGCTCTGGCGGCCATCCCAGGAACCCGGGCCTCTCCCCCCACACGCAGCAGGAGGCAAATGAAAAAAGAAACATTTCAAAGTCTATCTTTAAAACCTGGCAGAAAGCTGCCCTATAATTACCCTAAGTGAACTAGTTACAACTTCTCTCGTATTGATGTAGGATTATTATGAGATTGCTCACATAGTCCTGTGGAATTCAACTGATGAATTTACAGGTTGGTTTTTCTTTTTTAATAATAAAAAAAACCTCAAAACACCCTTCTCTTCTAACTACCTCCTGCCTCCTAAATATTATAGAAAACAAAACCAGGAAGGAAAATGAGGTAAACCCTGAATTAATGTTCCTAATCAGAACATGTTTATTTATTGAAATGACTGCTGCTTTTAGAAGCACAACTTTTCAAGCCTACTTTTTTAACTTAAGTATCTCAGTATTTGGCAAAGCTTTAGATGGGGGGGGGCAGAAGGAAAAGGGGAAAGCAGGAGGACATGGAAATATACATAAAAACCCACACTGTGCACTTTGCTGCAAAGGAATCTAGAAAAGCTAGAACGGGGAGTTGGCCATCCCAGTTTTGCGCAGATTAAACGTGTTTCTACAACTGTGTTCTATGAATAAACCGGGCCAGTGCTGTAGCAGGGGATAGACCAGGCCAATGGACTTTGGTGGCCACTTCAATATCCTCGAGTTTGGGAGATAGAAAAGGCACCCCTGGCCAACAATGTATCAAGGGCTTATACCATTTGGACTGGCTTTGATTCAGGGAACCAGGGAATATGATTCTGGGAACATGAATTTTTGTAGACAACTGGAATCCCAGTTTCTTGAGAGTAGAAACCAAATCTTACAAATTTTTCTAGCCCCACATTCCTGAGCACAGAATTAGTGTTTAATCAACTCAACACATGCTTATGAATGACAAAATGTTATTGTGGAAAGAGCAAGGGCTTTAGAGTCAGCGAGGTGCATTCAAATCCCAGCTATATTGCCTACTGTCTGTATGACCTTAAGCAAGTCATTTAACCTCTTTGACACTCAATTTCCTCTTCCATAAAATGGCCGTTAGTTAGTCAACAAAATTTACTGAGTGCCTGTGGGTGCCAACACTGCTCTGAACATGGGGCTCCATTGGGGGACAGTCAACTTTTCTGTCCTCAAGGTGTATGTGTATGCGACACTAGAGCCTATCTCAAGCTGCCTCTCAGAAAGGCTAAATATGGGCTAAAGGTTAGACTACCCGGGTTCAAATCCTGCCTCTACCACTAACTGGCTCCGACATCTCAGCAAGTTAATGGTAATAGGACCAGCCATATGGGGATGCTGTAAGATCCCCACCACATAGCCACACGTACCTCTGTGCATATTTGAAAAGGGCATCTTTTTGGGCACATGAGTTACATGAAGAGGCACTCATGGGCTAATATGGTCCTATTTCAGAGCCTGGTAAGCAGAGGCTGAATTTGACCTACAGAGTAACTCCTTGGTTGGGTCCTTGTACAAATATATGTAAAGCCCTTAGAACTGTGCCTGGCACATAGCACTCAATCAATACTAGCTTTTATTACTGTAGGTATGTGATGAGAATGAACGTAAGCAAGGCATCAATAGTATATAGCCAGTGTTCAGTAACCATCAGTTCCCTTCCTGTTAGTCTATAGAAAAATAGTAAGCATATATGTCAAAACAAAGTGGACGTGATGAGCGACCGCTAGCTTACCTTGTTTTTCATTTTGTTATAGCATTTGCAGGAGGTAGCCTGGCCTGAGAAAAAGATCTCTAGACCAGGAAGAAGACATGGGCTCAGCTCATCCATTGCTTGGCCTCTGCCCAGCTGACCTTGACAAAGCCTCAGTTTTCTCAACTGCCAATCAGATGAGGGTATGTGTTGGCCTAGGACATGTACTGGTATTATTACATGAATGCATTTCAGAGTAATAATGCCTGACTTTGCCTAGTGTGCTTATAAACAAATAGGGGCATGAACTTGGCTCAGGGGAAGCGGTGAGTGGGTGGGTAGGTGAGTCTTAGAGGGACTTTCTCTTCCAACGTGCCTTGATATACAGGCTTTAATTGAGATGGCAGGACTTGCCCAGGACTGCACAGCAGGTCAGCTCTAGATGGTTTCAAATGATCTTTAACCTTGAGGACTCTGGGGAGAGCTGGCTAGCAAGCCTAGCTGTTAACCAGGCATGTGAGATTCTGTCTCATGTTCTAGTCCCGCCTGGGCTGGCTGCGTGACGGTGGCTAAGTCATTTCTGGTCAATATGGTCTAAGATTCTATCCAGCTCAGATATTCTTTCGGTCAGTGATTAATACCTTCCATTTTTCATCGATTTTTCCATTTAACTATATTATTCAAATTCCTAATCAGGTACTTGAAGGAGGCATGCTTTCTCCCAATTTGGGGATGAAACTTCTATAAGGTGGTTCTAAGCAGTGAGTGTTTTAGCCTCAGGTAAGTGCATTTCAGAAAATATTTTTTTTGCTTTCCTTTCTTAGCTCCATTGGTTTGTAAATAGCTAAGAAAAGTCATCATTTATTGAGGGTTCATTGTGGGTCAGGAACTGGGCTAACGTGCATTTGTTTATTTTTTATTTTATTTTTTTAAAGACAGGGTCTCACTCTGTCTCCCAGGCTGGAGTGCAGTGGCTTGATCATAGCTCAGTGCAGCCTTGAACTCTTGAACTCAAGTGATCCTCCGGCCTCAGCCTCCCGAGTAGCTGGGACTACAGGCACATGCCACCATTCCTGGCTAATTAAAAAAAATTTTTTTTTTTGTTTTGTAGAAACGGGGTCTCCCTATGTTGCTCAGGCTGGTCTCGAACTCCTGGCCTCAAGCGATCCTCCCACCTCAGTCTCCCAAAGTGCTGGGATTACAGGTGTGAGCCACCATGCCCAGCTAAAGTACATTTAGATACAATATCACATTTAATCCCTATAACTAACCTATGAGGCAGGTATTATTGCCATTTTATAGGTGAAGAATTTAAAGCTCAGGGAGGTGATGTAACCGGCCTAAGGTCACACAGTGGATAAGTAAGTGGTAGAGTCTGAGGGTAAAGCCTGGCCTCTTTCCTCGGCAGTATCCTGCATTTATTGATTATCTGTATGTAGCATTATGTGAAGTGGCTTCTCTATTGCAGTTGCTTAATATTCCAAGTCAATGAATGTTCTACACATATTTACTAAAAACCCGCCTCATGCAAAGGAAATTTTTCATTGGTATGTATATGACCTGTCACTGTCTTAGGCAAGCTGTACAGTGATGTATTCGCAAATGCTGTTCACTTCAGATTTTAAACTTTTCAAAAAAGGCAACACCATTCATTCCTTATTGAGTGTCTACCATAAATAACAGTCATTGGTCAGTTGCTACTGTGTCCCCACATGGTATCCTATCTCAGCCTCACAGCCATCCCTGAGGTTGGACCTCTTCAGTTCATAGATAAGGGATGTGAGGCTCAGAGCAGGGGTTTGCCTACAGCCCCCCACAGCTCACAAATGGCAGGGCCAGGCACTGTCCCAGGTATGACAACAATGCCAAGTTTTCTGTTTCCTTTGACACTCTGCAGAGGGTTCCGTGCCTGTGTAAAGCTGCAACTCAGTTTCAGTTTGTTGCTTGGTGAGACTCTAGCAGGGTTGACTGTGAACCACAGGATCAGTGGTCCTGCTCATCTCCCCCTCTGGGTAGGTGGGCTTGGAAGTGTCCAGAAGGTGCCAGCTGGGGCTTTGTCAAGTCAAAGAGTACAGGCAGCTGTGGTGGGGGCTGGGCCCTGTCCACCTGCCTGCCCTAGGTTGGTGCAAGGTCGGGGGTCTGATTCTCAAATGCCTTCCTTCCCCCACGTTGCTGTGAGTCATCCTGTGTCTGCATGGAGAAGCTTCCCGTGATGTCTGCAGCTGCCCCTCTAAGACAAGAGACTTGGCCAACTAAGAGAGGAGTCAGTGATGTGCCATGTTCAGCCAGCCTTCTTACAGCAAGTGTTGGAAAACGCTGGTTTCCAAGGACTGACGCCGAGCAGCACTTTTGGAGCCATCTCGTTAAAGTGGCTATTGGGAAACTGAGCTGCAGCGTCACTTGGGAAGGACAGAGTGTCCAGGAATAGAACAGGACATTGCAAATGAGCCGTGAAAAACAAACCCATGCCCCAGCCTGGCTGCCTGGGCCCAGATGTGCTCCCGCAGAAGTTTGGCAGAACATGCGTGGAGGAGTCTGCTTGGATGAGCCAGGGGTCTCCAAGGTTCTGGACACAGCTTGGCTGTAGTGTTGACTCTAGGTTCTGAAAATCTCAGGTAGGCCAGAAAAAGGTTCAGAAGCATGAGACTCATCTGTAGTCCCACTGGCTTTAGTTTAAGATGATGCTTTTTTAAATTGAGTGTTTCCTGCCAAAACCAATCCCATATATTGTGGACCTACAGGTTTCCTTATTAACTATCATCTCTTTTAAAAACAAATTTGCATACGTTTGGAAGCTCTGTTCTCTCTCTTTTCTCCATTCCCTTTTTTATTCTTCTATTCTCTCCCTTCACCCACCCCTCTTAAACTATGGCATTCGTAGTGAAAGCTTGGGCTATAGAGTCTAATAGAAACAAGTACGAATCCTGGTTTCACTTTGCACACTGTGTAACCTTGGGAAACTTGCTTTACTTCTCTGAACTCTGTTTTCTCTTTTGTAAAATGGTCATAATAGTAACATCTACGACACAGCATTTGGAGAAAGATGAAATGATAAAATGCATGTGAAGATAATTGGCACAGTATCTTGCACATAATACATGGTTCATAAATGTTATATATACATAAATATACTTTCTTCCTCCCTCTATTTTTCTTTTCTTCCCCTTGATTTTTTCTTTTCCTCCTGTCTACCTGTGGCAGACAGACCCTAAGGTGGTCCCCAGGTTCTCCTCCGTGAACAACCTGTTCATGCCTTTGTATATAATTCCTTCCACTTGAGTGTAGGAGGGACATGTGACTTGTTTCTAACCAAAGAACATGGGAAAGGTGAGAGATATCATTGTCCTGTGATTTATTCACATTATACAAGACTCTATTCTGCTAGACACTCTCCCTCACTCGTTTTGGCAAAGTAAGTGACCATATTAGGAGATCCATATGGCGAGGAGCTGATAGTGGCCTCCAGCCAACAGCCAGCAAGAAGCCTTGGTCCTCAGTGTTACAGCCACAAGGAAATGAATCCTGACTACAACTGGAGTGAGCTGGAAGTGAACCCTTCCTCACTCGAGCCTCCAGATGAGAACCCTGCCCTGGCCAATCCCTTGTTTGCAGAGGATCCAGCTAGGTTGTGTTGGACTCCCGACTCACAGAAACTGTGAGATAATAAATGTCTGTTGCTTTATACCTCTAAATTGGTGGTAACTTGTTACACAACATAGAAAACTAATGTGCCTTCTTTTTCAATCTTCCTTACCCCTTTCCACCAATTTACAAATACCATAATTTGCCATGTACATGTCTTAAACAAAAAATGATGTGGAACCACTAATATCTCTTGCTGAAATATTTAGAAGACAATTTTGTCTTCAGGTCAAAAACAAAAATAAACAAACAATCAAACAAAGAACAGATTGAGTTGGGTTGAATGGGAGAAAGACGTAGGGAAGCTACAGTTATTTTTATGGCGTAGTGGAAGTACCATCTCTTTCCTCCTATGTGGGCCAACAGAGATTTCAGCACTTTCTCATCATTCCTAAAAGGATAGACCTGTTTTGGGACATTTCAACATCTACCACTTACAGGACCAAAAGCTTCAAAGAATAAAAGAGCCTGAAAAGAGTTATTTGTGAGAGAAGCTCAACTGGTTTCAGATCCACTGTCTTTCGTGGATGGTGTGGAAGATAATGTTTCAATGCCCAGTCCCTAAATGATCATATTATTTTCCTGCTCAGAACTCTCCAGCAGTCTTCTCATTGTTCCCAAGACAAAGTCAAGAATCCTTAATTGGGCGTAAGGGCCATCGCCACCTTCTTCCGCTTTATTGTTCTTCCTTCTGCCTCTGATTTCTGAGTTTTCTCATCATGGTCAAATCCTGTACCTGGTGTTAGGCAGACCTGGGTTCGAATCCCCACTCTGCCATATATAATCTGTGTAACTACAGGGATGTGTCTGAAACTCAGCAAGCCTCAGTTTCCTCCTCTATGAGATGAAGGAATAATACCAACCTCATGGGCTCTGGCACACAGCAGATAATAAATAAATATTGCTTCCTTTCTGGCACTTCCCTGGAATTTTTTTTCTTGAGGTGTCTTTGTTTCATGGATAGAGTTAATAGACTTCTTTCAGTGCTCAGCTAATGGCTAGAGACTGACTTGGTCAGGATTCACAAATAGGCAAATTAGAGGAGTCAACTGATGTATATTCAGAGTTTAATTAAATATTTGGAGACTTTTCTTCACACGAAGCTACTGCTTTGAAGCAGTTGCCTGAACAGGAACTTGAAACAGTCTTCAACTCATACTAGGACTTCTGTTCTAATATCATTGTTCCAACCGGATGATTTTCACCTAAATTATAAAAGCTAAAGAGTTCTTATTCCTTTGAAGGGTCTTTGGTTCCCATTTATAAAGTAATTACTTGTATTTGCTCTATGAGCATTCATCTTATCATCTCTTCATTTCCACTCATAAAATTTGGATTGTTCTGAATGCCAGAACCATATCCCATCATTCTCTTGTGTTCCCCCATAGCATCTGATGTAGTGCTGGATACAGAATGTGTATCCTAATTCTTGTGAACTAGAATCCTTGTCTAGAGGGTTCTCAGTACCGAAAAGAAGGGAGCGTTTGTTCAAATGATTCCCATTGGCCTGAAAATAACGAAAACAACAATAGCTAACATTTCTGGAGTATTCACAGTATGTTGAGTGTTGTTATTCACTTGTCACATACACTGTCTTCCTTTATTCTCACGACCCCAGGATATGGGTGTCATTGATTTCACTTTTGTAATTGAGGGAGTGGAGTCACCAGAATCGATCTCAAACATGTTACTTTGCTCCATCCCCACTGCTGCCATCATCCCTGTTTGTCATGTTCTCCAGATCGGTCTTTCCATTTTCACTTTGTTCTTGTGCAATCGCTCACCAAGGCAGCCAGAATGATCCTTAGATCTAAGACGTAAATTAGATCATATTGTTTTCATTTAAAGCTTTTCAGTGCATTCCCACTGTTGTTAAAAGCAGGTGGGTCCCTGACTCCCACACCCCTCCCCTGACTCTCTCTCCCTTCTTCCCCAGGCCTGAGGTCGCAGCCTCTAACAGTGTGATCTCCCTTCCTAAGGACTCTGCACAAGTGACGACTCTCCTTGCCTCAAATACTCTTGCCCAAACTTTAGTTGGCTCCTCCCTGCTTATCTTTCACTCCCTCTGAAAGTGGCTTTTTTTGATTCCTGATCCTCCCTTTCATTAAGTCTCCCTCCTCAAATAGGCATCTAGGAGTGCATCTACATTTTTCTGCACTGTATACCTGTGGCCTAGTAGTCTGTCTGGCTGATGAATAAATATTTGTTCAAAGAATGAATGACGCTTATTAGTGTAAACACCAATTATCTTAGTTCTTTTCAGTTCTCAAAACCTCACAATGCCCAGTCTAATGCTCCCTGTGCAAGGGGCAATGTTTGTTGAAATGAATACAATTGAACTTCAACTTTTTTCCCCTCTTGGATTAACAGAAAACTGCCCCCACCCTAGTCCAAAATAATGATGGCTCTAGACAGCAAAAACAGGTGATGGCTCAGAACAGTCTCAAGATGACTTATAACACAGCTTGTCACTTGATTGTTTACTCTAGGGCTGATAAAGCTCACACGGGACTCTTCACTTCATGGTTAGCTACAGAATCAGACATTGTCTGAGGGCAAATACCACTGACCAAATGGGGCAGTGCTATTTCTAGGAGGAAAATAGAAAACTTGCAATTGGTGGCTGAAATATGATTCTTCTAATTTTTGCTTTTTGAACAGCTTTGTCAGAAATAACAAAAGCCTGAAAAACGAGTTTGCCACTTCATTTAATTGTCATGAGAACATACAAGAAAATGACTTCCTCTGGATTATGCTTTTTGAAAACCAAGGAGATCCCTGAGGTGGATCACTTAAGAATCCACAGTCAAAATGGACACAGGGCAAGTCTCTACAACCTGCTCACCTCTCGTTTTTGCTGTTGGATACAACTTAGTTACAACTGCAGTTTATGGACTTTCTGATGATATGGAGACACAACAATTAAAAAGCCACAACAATTAACGGAGACTCCAAGAAATCAAAGAGCTGGAGGTGAGGGATGGGGTTGCAAAAGGTTACCTGATAGCACTTAATCCAGCTCCCCATCTTCAGGGGATTTGGGAACCAGTTATAAATGATGGTGGGGAGGATTTGGGTGTCTAATCAGCCTGATAGAACCACAGTTCATTATATTAAAATGAATTCTCTTGTATAACAGCTTAAATGTATTGCATTCCATCTGTTTTTAATATGGTTATGATACTTTCCTGCATAAAAGGTTTGATCCCTCACTCAGCTGATCTTAATCCCTTTATTCTTTCAAACTCTTTCTTATCAAGACAAAGAGGAGATTTATGTCAGAAACTACAACTAACTCTATAAATGTGGTCATTAATTCATCCATCCTCCATAGATCCAGTACTTATTTTGTGCAAGCTATTAAAAAAAAAAAAGGAATAGTGGAATAATGTACAGTCATTGACCTTAAGGAATACTGAGTTCGGAAGGAGAAACATAAATAAATGTCAACCAAGGGAGATAAGTGTTATCATGGAGGAGATGAGTCCAAAGGGGGTCTTGACTCAGAGAGCCCCTTTTCTTCCTCCTTTGCTTGCTCCCTTACTGTCTTTTAATATTTTCTGAGCTTTTAATCTGGTGGTGGGGGCGGGGAGAGGGTATAAGGCAAAAACCATGTATATATTATATAAGACGCAGAAAGGCAGGACAAGGTAAGAGCCAGGTGAGTCTTGTTATGGGAACTGAAGCTGGAGACAGAATCTCAGACAGGGACCAACTGAGATGATTTTCCAAAGAGGTGTGTTTGAATAGAACCTTAGAAACTTGTGGGCAGGATTTTGATTGATTTGTGGAGTAGTGAAGAGGTTGGATAAAAGAATCAAAGGGTTAAGAGAAATAGTAAAGTATTGGTAAGTACTTCAAGTTTCAGTTCCTTTTTGCTTTTATCACTTAATATAACTCCCATATATAAAACATTAATAACCCTAAAAAGGCACTTAGGACTTAAACGTATCTGTACTGAGACACTTGTCTGTACAGGCTCTCTTCCTTTTGTGGACCATCTCTCCTTTATTCCCTAGTAATTTAACGGGGGCCATGTGGTTCCAGTGGGCTGATTCTGCCCCACCCTCTGGAGGCAGGGCGGTCACATGACCTAGTCCTGACCAATCAGAGTATTCCTTATGTCCCATCCACAGCAACTGCTCAGAGATACCACCAGGACCCAGGTAAGCTAATGGGAGTCTCCTTGGCAGAGCTGTCATGGAGAACACCCTCAGTTTCTCTAAGATTAAGAACTTACAGAATGGTGTAGGCTTTGGCTGCCAACGTCTTGCTCCCGGAAAGAACCTGCCTGGGGATGAAGAAAGCAGCAACAGGCAGAGCTGAGACACAGAAAGATCCAGAATCCAGAATCCAGAATCCATGAACCCATCATGAACCCATGTGTCTAAGGTCCACCCTTCACATCCCCATGAAACTACTGATCCTCTAATCACGTCTCCTCCCTTATTTATTTATTTAGCTTAAGCCAATTTGAGAAGAAATTTTGCAAATTACAACTGAAAAGGTCTTCATACACAGAGCAGATAAACTGTATTGACACAAGGGACAATTTCTTGAATACGTTGGTCTAATCAGTATTAACGGACACTTCAGGCTAACATCTGGCTTCGCCAACTTTTCTTTCTTGCTGAATCAACGACCTCAATCTACTACTTTATTTAAAATGATCAAACCACTGAGGTTATAGCACATGGCCAGGTGGCTGCTCAGATTTTTTTTTTTTTTTTTTTATATCTAAGCTACTAAAATTCCTTTAATCACTATTCACCATGATTATGTCCTGTATTTTAGGTATTTGAGTCCTTTCATTCCAAAGAATCCTGGAGTAGTTCCCTATCTGTACCTAGAATCCTAGGAGTGTTAGTTACTTTATCTGTATCTGAAATGTTATCTCTCTCCTCAGTTCTCTCCCTCCCCTAAGGCCAGAAAGAGGCAGTGGTAGCCAGAGAAGGTCAAAGGAATGTACCTTTCTGAGAAGTGAGAAAATTCTAATGAGTCACCACATTCTTACTTCTATTACCAAATAAGGGAGATCCGCCATAAATGACATCTAACGATGACCCCCTCGGGATTTTCTCCCACTACAAACTCTTTGGAACTGACATGAGGCAAAAAAGTGAGGATGGATGCAGGAAAGCAGCAGCTTCTGCAAAATCCCACTGTCTTCAAAAATGTTATCAATTTGCCCTCTTCATTTGACATCCACAGGCAACTTTGCAAGAGTCAAGGCTGGGTGGCGTTCACTGTAGGAGTATGTGTTAGCAAAACTAATTTCAGCATCTGTATAAAAATTTCCATCAGTTGCTTGTTGCTATCAAATGTCACACTACCTGTGAAAGCTCTTTGAGGAATTGCATTTTAACTTCCTGCTCTGTTTTTCAATGAAACCGAGATTTCTATTTGCCAGTTGCCTTGCCTATTGGCTTCTTTTTGATCCCAGTTTTGACTCTGCTAATGTACCTTTAAGTGCCAGTAGCAATTTTACGTCCTGTTAATATTCTTCCTAGGTAAGAATCTCATTTTCTATTTCAGTAGACTTTCATTGGTAAAAATGCCAGGTTTCCACTTTTCAGAAATGTTATATCCCTTCCCCTCCCCTACAAAAAGAAATTAGACAGCCACTAAAATTAAACAAAAGTTCAGGGAACAAATATTTTAGATGTCAGGAAAGTAGAGGGCATAGTTTTGTCAGTGTTAGCTACAAAGGAGGCTTAGGACTTAGAATCAGGCCTTTTTCTTTAACCTTCTGGATCATTTCAGTCCAACAGATGTTTACTAAGTGCCAGGCATTGAACCAGGTGATGCTGAAAGAGATTTTCTTTCTTTTCTAGAGTGGTGGAGCTGAAAGCGTGTAAGTCTGAGCTATCCGTTGCCATGGTTTTTTTTTTGTAGTATATATTTGTGATTCTTTTGAATGCCCTGCATCTGAACCCCCTTTCTATGTTTGGGAACTTACCCACCTTATGAGTTTTGGTCGGTAGGAGAACCTGTTCCAAAACTGAAAAGAAGAAAATGTCAGCTTTATCAGCCTTGCTTTCAGCCAGGGATCTAGGCTTTGTCAATTAGATGAACCTGACTTGAATTTCAAATTGGGAATTAGTGACCCAAAGAGAGGACCAGCGAAGACTCCTCTCTACCTCTGTGTGATGATGGTAGAGGCTAGAGTGGGTTGACCTCCAATTGCAGCAATAGAAGCTGTGCCAAGGCAGACCTGGAAGTCAGTACTTGGTCACTTGGGGCATTGTTCCTGCAAGGTGGTTCTTCAAATTAGTCTTTCAGCCCTCCTAGAAGTTCTGTGAACAGCCCAATATCCTCTTGTTAATCCTGCCTCTGCTTAAATTTTTTTGCAGTGGATTCTGTTGTTTGCAACTAAGAACCCCCGGGGATGCACATCGTGGAGAGCACCATTTGTAAATGGAGAGAATGAGGCCAACATACACAAAAAGGTGGAGTTGAGGCTGAGGAGAACCACCTGCCAGGACCATCTGGGCCCTTGCAGGCCCTGAGGCCACATCTAACTCTGAACCTTCCATTCTGCAACTAACAAATTCCTAGTTTTGTTTGAGCTAGTTTGAGATGGTTTCTGTCCCTTGCAACTAAAAGAGTTCAGCAAACACAGATGAAAGCAAATTAATATTATGCATCAGGAGTCTCAAAAGTATTCATTCCCTTTGGCCCAGTAATCATTTTGCTATTCTTTGGAAATAACATAAAATGTTAAAAAGCAAAACCAAAATAGTTGGTGGAATTGGGCAAATGGTTGCATAAAAAATGCTTTTCGATATAACAATATCCATGAAGTTGGGGGTACTTGCTGCCAATTCCATGCTCACCTTTATTATCCCTTTTGTGTTACCTTTTGAAGATGTTTTCATTGCTCCCTTAGTTTTATTCTGTGTCTTTCTGTATAGCTTTTTCCTGGTCCTCTCCCTGGAGTCTTTGGAAGCTGCCTTTTGAGGCTCAAAATTAGCATAAACTGTGAAACCATGTACATGCTTATTTGCTTTTCAGACCAAATTGCAGTTGAGCGCCAGAGGTCTCAAAGTGCCCCGAGCAGGCCACATTGCAAATCATCACACACAATCTGGATGTGTTCGTGTTTCTAATGGAATTCTTTATGCTGCAATCTGGTTTGGAGGCCTCTGACCCAAGCCCAGCAAACGAGTTACAATGGCCTGGGCAAGATGCGAGGCAGTTTGGTAAAATACAAAGTGCATGGACTGAGAGTCCCAGGAAACCTGGATTTTGGTCCTTGTGCTTGTTCCCTGGCAAACTATGTGACCTTGGAAAGTTCCATTCTGCTCTTTAAGCCTTAAACTCCATATTTGTATAATAAGACATTGAACCAGGTTTTTTTTGTTTTTTGTTTTTTTTTTACAGCCCTTTCCTCATCACCTGTGTTTTGATTCCTTAAAAGGTGGCATTTTAAAAGAAAACCTGTGATGAACTTGGTTTAGGGGTGCCTTTGATGCAAAACTCAATCCAGATCAGGCCTCAGGCAGTCATGGGAAGAATTTGCTTGGATGAGTTCCCCTTGGAAGAAAAGCTGCCCCTGAGTCCTTAGTGCAAGGCTCCTGGACCAACTCCCAAGGATGTGAACTTGACTTTACCCCAATTCTGCTCCCAGCTGGAGGTACCCAGGGAGCTGATCTGAGTTGACTCTGGGACAACCCAGTGATTCAGCCTTACAGGGTTCCATTTAGTCTTGAGAGCAAACAACCATTTGAAATAGGTGTTTTGACTTTACAGAGGAGGAAACTGAGGCTCTGAGAGTTCTAGTGACAGCCAGCAAGTGAGAGAACTGGATTCAAATATAGGTCTTTTGGACTTAATGCCTGTAATGTTCTCTCTGCCTGACAACATCCTGTAAGTGAACACTGTTGAAGTGAACAGTGAGATGCACATTCAGAGGGGGCAACATTCAGTAGATTCCCCCTCCACCCCAGTTTTAATGCTACAATATAGTGCCTCCAGAGCATCAGCTTTGGCCAAATCCAGCACTGTTTCTTGCCCTCTGTGCCCTTGAGCAAGTTAATCTTTCTGAGCCTCGATCCCCTTACCTGTAAAATGGGAACAAAGATAACAGTACCTGCCACACACAGAGCCTGCAAGAGTTACACAGAAGTGCTTAGCATATGAATTTACAGTGAGGTCAGTGATATGTAAAGGGTCCAATTTGCATGTCCACTTTGCAGCAAATTCTACTGTTTCTACTTCCAAATTTACTCTTAAATCTATCCACTTCTCTCCATCACTGCTACTATCTTAGTCCAGGCCACTTGTCTAGCTAAACAGAATTGGTCTTCTATTTCCACTCTTGTCCCCAGAAATTCATTTTCCACACAGGAGCTGATGCGATATTTTTTTTTTTTTTTTTAGAGACGGGGTCTCACTCTTGGTCAGGCTGGTTTCGAACTCCTGACCTTGAGCTATCCACCCGCCTCGGCCTCCCAGAGTGCTAGGATTACAGGCGTGAGCCACCGTGCCCGGCCTGATGCGATATTTTGAACTGAAAATCAGGTCAGGCTATTCCCTGCTTTAACCTTTCTCATTGCATCTGGGACCCAACCCCCTTCATTACCGTGGCTTCATGGTCCCTCTAGACCTTCTCTAGACATTCTTCCCCTGCAGCATATCTCAGTGGTTATAACCCTCCAGTCACGTGGGTATGCACTCTGTTTCCAGAACTCAGAACTTGCTAAATTCTCTCTGCTCCCGGGGAACAGGCTCAGGTTGCTCCCTTTTGCTGGAAACCACTTTTCCACTCTTCACAGGGCTGCCTTCCTCTCCTCTTTCAGGCACCAGTATAAACGCCTCCCTTAGAAAGGCCTTCTTTGACCACCCTGATCAAGGGTCTTCACTTTCATCCTCCATTTCATGCCCTCGTCTGTAGTTGGTGTATACAGCTACACTGTACTGGTTATTTCGTGTGTGTGTGTGTGTGTGTCGTGATGCTGTTGGTGTTCTGCCCACCTCTCTTCAGAGCCCTTTACCATTTCTGCGCAATCCAGCTTCCCTTCCAATAGCCAGCGCCTGCTATTTTGTTGGAAGCCTCCTCCTGAACTTCTAGAACCTACTTGGTCCCTGGGGGCAGCTGTTCACCAATGACTGACAGGTATAGGGGTATAAATATCCAGATCTCTCACCTCTTGGCCAACATAATTCTGAGGTCTGAGTTTTACACTGTTTCCCAGAGTTTCCCCAGAGGATTAAGCTTCAGTTGCCCACTGTGGTAGCTGATGTTATGACACATCCGTATCGGCCGCCTTCTCTTCCCTATGTGACGGTCCCACTCCCCTGCCAATGTCCTTACACCTCCCAAATAATCTGTGAGCACTCATTCCTCAACTCAGGGTCTGCTTCTGGGGGGAACCCAACTAAGACCATGGTCCTTTTTGTTCTTTTTATCCCAATAGAGTGCGCATGATACATCTATCAATATCTTATACATGGTTATCTCCTCGTGCCCAGTTTAGTGTCTGGTACACAGTGAGCACTCAGTATACATAGTGCAATGAGTGAATACTAGTGGTTATTATTATTTAAATGTAGAATTTCTTCCTTTCGCTGAGTTTAGCTTATACCAGTAGCTACCATGCACCCACTGAATGTAAAATGAATGTGTTCTCTAAAACTTAGAGTAAAACCCCCTTTTTTTTGGTTATAGTGTTTTAAGAGTAGCATTTCTGTTAAGGTGTTGTTTTAGAAAAGTTTGTTATGGCTAGAGACTCTTATTGTAGGGAGGGAATCACAAGAGAGATTCTCTAGGAATGTGGCAATTCTAGGAGTGCTGAAACCCAGCGTGGAAATACTTCGGAGATTGTTTTATGGCACAAAACCCCATTCTGCTTATTTGTGGGTGGTTGAAACAGAAAGCAACTGGGCCTGGACTAGGTACCCTCAATGGAAATAGACAGATACTGTGCAGAGTAGCAATAATAATACTAAATAATAACCAAAATCATCAACATGTGTAAAGTATATTTATGGGCCAGTTCTTAAGTGTGTCCATTAATCCTCAGAGCCAACGTATGGGGTGAGTTATATGTTACTCACATTCCCGATGGGGAGATTGAGGCTTAGGGAGGTTAACTTACCCAAAGTCATACAGCTAACAAGAGATATTGAAACCAGCTGTTATGACTTCAGAGCACATGCTCTTAACCATTCCTCTATCTTTTTCCTGAGTTAGGAATACTTGAAACCAGTTCGCTGGGTGAACTAAGTGAAGTACTTCAGCCTGCAGAAAATAAGACTGAAACTAAGATATTAAAATAAGATGCAACCTTCCTGAGTTGCCTTCAAAGAGCTATAGGTTCCCATGGAAGGGTGGGCAGATGTGTTTTGTGTGGCTCAGTTTCAGGAAGACTTTTCTAATATTGCTCTCCAGAGGTGCAGGGAATAGGGTGTGTTTAGGCACAGAAAACTACCCCCTACTGAAGATGTGAATGCACCAAATTCATTCAGTCCCTGCACATGTAGTTGACACTATGTAGTTCTGGAGGGCCAAGATGTAAGCTGGCAATGGCAACATGACGGGAGAAATTTACTAATGCCATACTAGTAAATAAAAAAAGATATGTGCTATGCACACTCTTTACCTCTAAGGCAGGCAGAGTTACTATGCTGCAAGACAAACGAGCATAACATGATGGTCAATGAATATGGGTTTCGAGTCAGTCTACATGGGTAGCTTGCCCAAAGTACTCCTGAGCCTCAGTTTCCTTATCTGTAAAAAAGTGTTACTCTGTGAATTAAATAAGCTTTTGCAGGTCAAGTATTTAGCACAGACCCTTGAAGCCTGTAGGTGCTCATCTGAAAACCCTCAAATTTATATTTTTTCTTAAAAACATAAATGCAAATACTTCTGTATCCTCTGCATCCTCTGTGAAATATGAAGGGGAAAGTTTTCAATTTGGGATGTTAGAATCCTGAGACTGAGAGAATTTAAACTTTTCCCATATCCATGGTCAATGATACGATTTATTAAGCATTCAAATACATTCCATGTCACATGGTTGGTTTTCAGCTAAGACAGGATTGGAAGCTGAGTTTCCTGAATTTCAGGTTCTATTTTTCCCCCATCTATAATGGACCGTTTTGCCTACCCAGATGACAGGTTTCTGTAAGGAACAGAACATACGTATTTTGTCCTGACTCTGTTTACTTTTCAGGAAAAACAGGTCCGTTCTGGATCAGAGCTTGTCATATCTCCTGATAAAATATCTTTCAAATATCCCTCCCTTGGACATTTGATTTCTTTTTTTTTTTTTCCAAGACAGAGTCTCACTCTGTTGCCCTGGCTAGAGTGCCATGGTGTCAGCCTAGCTCACAGCAACCTCAAACTCCTGGGCTCAAGTGATCCTCCAGCCTCAGCCTCCGAAGTAGCTGGGACTACAGGCATGTGCCACCATGCCCAGCTAATTTTATATATATACATTTTTAGTTGTCCAGCTAATTTCTTTTTATTTTTTTACTAGAGACGGGGTCTCACTCTTGCTCAGGCTGGTCTCGAATTCCTGAGCTCAAACGATCCGCCTGCCTCGGCCTCCCAGAGTGCTAGGATTACAGGCATGAGCCACCACGCCTGGCCTGTACATTTGATTTCTAATTGACTTTCCCCTTCTTCCCCTCCTTCTCTGGTTTTTGTTGCTGCTGTCTGGATCTCATGGGCACTTTTTCCTCCTTTCTCCTTCTCCATTCTCCTCTTTTCTCTCACTCAACTTCACACTCCCCTGTCTCTCTCTCTATTCTCCTGGACTCATGTTTACTACTCAAATCCTTAAATTTCACACCAAACAGTACCCAGCGAAGATGCAGCATATCATTAACATGGAGTTGGATTTGCTATGGGTTAAATCGTGCCCCGGAAGCTTATTACCAACATGAGAACAGTGACGTTGGTGCCAGCAGGAATTGACCAGCAACAGCAGCTAGTGCAGGGTTCCCTGAGGTTCCCAGGAACACCACAGTGATCTTGGTCACCCTGACTGGTCTGGTTAGAGCCCAGTCCTTGGATTCAGGCAGACCTGGTTCAAGTTCTGTCTCTGTCACTTCCTAGCAGTTTTCTCATCTGTAAAGAGGGAAAATACCATGGACCTGCAAGGATTGTTGGGAGGGTTAAAAGAAACCATGCTTGTTTTGCTCAGTGCCCGGCACATGGTGTGAGCTTCAGGATGGCAGCAGTTATTAAGGCGATGACTCACAGCTATATCCACTTCCTCTCTGGCTTCTGTCTCCCCTGGTGCCCCGCTCCATGCTGGGCAATCAGAACAATCACTCTACTTGGTTAACTTGGCTCCATTCTCCAGATCTTAGGATAGCAACTGGAAGAGAGGAAGGTAAGAAACCTGGGACATGCCTCAACCACAAAGCTTTATGGTTGTGAAAAAATCCTGCTGTTTCAAAAACTTCAGAAAACAATAATAAGGCCATAAAAATGTGTTTAATTGCAAATTCTTTTCCTTTCCCATACAAAGAGAAGCAAAAGGCGGGGAATGAGAAATATTTTTTCCCTGTTAAAATGTAAGCTCCTGCACCCTGGATCTCTTTTGTAATCTCTCAAGAGGAAGAGAACACTGCTGTCTTCTTCCATTCGTCTCTCCCTTGATTCCTCCTTTAAGCATGGAACCAATCTACTTGGAGTTCCCTCATCCACGGGAATTCACCACGCCAAGAAGAAATTTGGAATCCAGAAGATTACCTCTCCCGCTTCTCCAGAGAGCTGGAGAGGGATGTTTTCTCTTCTGCCCCTCCATTTCTCTGCCATTCCTGTTTATTTAGCAAAAGTCCCAGATAAGATTTATTGCTGCCTTGCCTTCCTCATATCCAGGCACTTGGTTAATATCACAGAGGAACACCTTTCCCGAACACAGCCCTGCAGAGCTGTATTCCTGCTCTCTGCCCCGTGATTCTGCTACATTGCCTTGGCAACCAATTAAAGTACTTTAATGCGTACAGCGATATCATTCTTAATTCTGCAAAAACCAGGGCGACCTGCTCAGAAGGCTTCAACATGCCAGTCAGTTGATGTTCTCCTTAGTATCTGGCTCCATTCTGGTTTGACTTCTTTTTTCACTTCCCAATTACCTCTGAATCCCCTGCAAGCACCTACGTGCCATTTCTAACACACCTGGCCTTACGTCAAGAAACACCCTCGTCAATAAGACAGGGGCTGGAAGGGATCCTGGGGACAAAATGGCTGTTATGTCTCCTTTCCTTTAGTCTCAGGGGAAGAGACTAGGAGCTCCTCAGCCATGAGGCTGGTTGATCTAACTGCAATTTCTTGCAATATGGTGAATATTATGCATTCAATAATTATTTAGTGAATGCTGATTGCATTTCAGGCACTATGCTAGGTACAGGGGAGGACAAGACATGTCCTCACCCAGGGAGCTTGTAGTCCAGTAGCAAAGAGACATAAGCAGACGACACTGTGCAGTCTGACACATGATGTGGAAGCTGGAAGGTAGCACAGGGGACTCTCGGAAGCTGCGGAGGAACCAAAGTCCAGTCCGAGTTTGGGACCGACGGCTGACTTCCTGGATGAACAAAGGCTATATGCATAGAGCTGGAGCCCATTCTTCTAAGTGAAGTATCACGAGAATGGAAAAACAAACACCACATGTACTCACCATCAAGTCGGAACTAATTGATCCACACTTATGTGCACATATGGAAATAACACCCATCAGAAATCAAGCAGGTGGGAACGGGAGGAGGGATGGGTAAATTCACACCTAATAAGTACAATGCACTCTATCTGGGGGATTGTCACACTTGTAACTTTGACTCAAAAAGTACAAAAACAATTTATGTAACCAAAACATTTGTACCCCCCATAATATTCTGAAATAAAAAATCAAGAAGACAAACAAAACAATAAAACAGGCTACATGGAGACCTAACGGGAGGGGGGCTGCAGTTGGCCACGTGGGGGCAGTTTCATGATTAGGTGGGCAGTTTCATTCTTGCCTTCTCTAACACTGGCAGTCTGATGGATGCCCTGAGCTCAGTGTTCTGCTTCAGACACCCCAGGATTATTTGCCTAATTTCTCCTGTCTCCAGGCTAGGGTTTTCCTATCAGTCTTTCAGGAAAGGGTAACAGTGAATGATCCAAGTTCTCTGGGCTCTGCTCTTGGCCCTCCATGCTGTGCTTGTGAATGGCGCCCGAGAGGCACATATTCCAAAGCCAGCCGTGGGACTCACCACCTAATGTACACGCCTCTCAGTGTATTGCGATGTTTGCAATCCTCTGTGTCATGGGTTTCTGTTAATGCCTGCGTAATAAGGAATCAGATCATCTGCATTTTAAAAGAGTACAACCTCAATAATTTCCCTGAACACTTCCACAAATGGACGGATTCTAAATTTTGGTCTGCAATCATATTATCCTCTTTTATGAACAATTACAGAGCACAAACCTCATAGGTGTAGAGATACCAGTAGCACCGGTCTCAGTGGGTTATATGTAGAGTTAGATGAGATTCTGTAGGTGAAAGTGCATAGCCCAGTGAATGACACATACTAGGTCCACCATCCATCTACTCTGTTGGTGGAATCCCTTATCTGTACTTTCCTAATACATGAACACCTTTGTTTTAAGATTTATTAATTGCATCCTAATCGTTCATTTACATGGCTGCTTCTCCCAAAAGACCATGAGGTCTTTGAGGACAAGGACCGTGTCTCATTTGCTCTAGTTCTCCACTGGAACTCAAGCAAAGAATCTTACCCATCAAAGGCATCTTGTACCTATCTGCTGAATGGATGAGACCTGAGAAATGTTAGTAACAGTCCCTGACATTGATTGTCACTGAGCTTACTCTGTGTGTGGCCCTGTGCTAAGAGCTTCATAAGAATTATCTTGATTTATCCTCCAAATGATGCCTCGACCATTATCATCCCCACGTCTACATTGCAGGGCAATAGCAGTCTAACTGTGGGGAGCGTGATAACTTGTTAAAAGATAAACCTATCTGGATGAGTACAAGCAGATAGCTAACCTTACTAGGAAATTATTTGGTGCTAGGCCCTGTGCTATGCACTTTATAGGTATCATCTCATTAAATCCTTCCAATAACCCTATGAGGTGAGCCTTACTCTTTCCATTTTACAGCGACGATGCTCAGAGTCACCAAGCAACTTGCTCAGAAGCACCCAACAGGTACACACGAATGGGGAGACTTTGTTCTTTATCACATTATCTTCTTTACTGATCTCACTGGAAGTCTAAGGTCAGAAGCAGCAGAAAATTGGAATGCATACTTTTAAAGTGATACTAAAATAAATATTCTTCTTATTCAAGAAAGAATTTTAGAAATATATATATTTACCAGGGGTTAGGGGGAGGAAGGAATGGGGAGTTACTGTTTAATGGGAACAGTGTCTCAGTATGGGATGATGGAAAGTTCTGGAGATGGATAGGGGTGATTTTTGCAGAACAATGTGACTGTACTCAATGCCATGGAACTGTACACTTAGAAAAGGCTAAAATGGTCGATCTTATGCTGTGTATATTTTACCACAGCTAAGTGATTTTGAACCTGACCCACTGTGTTTTCCTGAGCGATATCTTGTCACCCAAAAAGGCATTAATAAGGTGATTTACATCAAACATATTTCAGTGACCACATGACTTTACACCTAATAGAGGGTGCTGTTCATTCCCCACATAGCTCTGTAATGGCTCAATTCCTGAAGGGTTCATTTCTGCATCACGAGGAGTTATTTCGTGATTCCATGAAGTCTACCACAGTCATGAGTATGTTTATTTACTTACTCTTCCATCTAAAAAACATTTCAGGCTTCCTAATATGGGCCGGGCTGTGGGATGGGTGCTTTGGGCACAGTATTGAGTGATAAGTTTCCTGTTCTCTTTGTGCTTGGGGAAAAGATTAGAGAAATAACAGAGATCTGAGATGAACTCAGCTGTTTGAGTCCTTGGAGTCTGAGCGCGAGAGTGTCCCCAGTGTGAACTTTCAAGACAGAGCTTGGCACACAACAGGAGCTTGGGGACAGTTTGTTGAGTGCTCTGGCTTCTGAGCTGGGATCTGGAACAGTTGGAACAGTGTGGCCCCGGGGGCCAACACAGACCCAAACTGCAGGAGGCTGCTCGTGGCGAATGGGCCAGTCTCTACTTGCCTGTGTCCTACCACTTGCTTTGGATCCTCTGGCTGGCGTTCATATGTGCTAGGGTTAACCTGACCATTTCAATGCAAAGGAATGGCTCTGTCTGCCACCAACAAGAAGACTGCTCCTCAGGTACCCAGTAAGCTCCAACACCCACTTGGAGCAGAGATATCTTGTTGGGATGCACTGAATCCGTCAAGCTGCTGTAGATACAGCCGATAGGCCATGTGATGGCATGCGACCAGTCTGGCATGATGGCTGCTGGACTGACTTTATTACAGAGGACACTTGGCATGTGCCTTCCTAGTGGTGTCTAGTCACCCTGATAAGGAAGGCAAGTATCTAGTCACTCTGTCTCTTCTCCATCTGCTTCCTTCTCCCTCTCCTCCAGCTTCCATTCTAATTCATGATATCCCTGCCCTTTCCTGCCTCTCCTAGACCCATATGCCCAGAACAGACCCCACCTTTTCATCCCTTGACCACATCCTTTCTGAACCTTAAAACTCCTATATTTTCTGGGAAGTTTATTTATATTGATTAAGCTTCATTTCCCTCCAAATGAACCACTTTACCACCTGACATTCTCATATGCCATCATTTGGTGCCTCTAAGACTTCTTTGTCTTAATCAACTTTATTGGGCTATAATTAACATATAAAATGTGCCCATTTTAAGTGTCGATATGATGAATTTTGGTCAGCCTATATACCATTGCATAAAACATGTCCATTATCCCCAAATCACTATGGTTTACAGTTTTGTCTTCTCTAGAATTTTATATAAATGGAGTAAGACAATATGTACTCTTTAGTAAGATACTATTTTCACATCTTAACATTTCAAATATAGGATGTATCTTACAGTGAGCATCTAACATGTTCTTTTTTCCCCAATAGCTATAAAGAAATAAATAATACATATCAAAATGAATAATATCTTAAAATCAATATCAAGATCCCTGATTTTAATATGTAAATATACATGTCTAGTGTATATGTATGTTTGTATACAGGTACACTGACTAGTTGGTTTACCACCTAGTCTGAGTTGGTTTTTGCATTGGGAAGGTGAGAATCTTTACTTTGTTGTGTAGGTCACCATAGTACCTATAGCTGGAAACTGGTAGGAACTAAATAACTACTGCAGAGGGTGGTGATAGTGAGTTTCAAACAGTTTTCTAAAAATATCTTTTGCATTATGACTGAGAATATTAAGTCTGAGACAGTATTTTGCAACTTTTGTTCCACGGGCAATTAATATTACTAAGGTGCTAATAAAAGGGAGGAGAAGTGGGTTGCCAACAACATAGAAATTTGGGAAACATTTATTATTATTTTATAATCTTCCACATAGAGATTCGCAATTCATTAGCATACCAGAAGTTCTGAAAAGTCCTGCAGCAAAGAAAAAATGTTTAGCTTTGTTTTAATCTCAGGTTTGTTTGACCCTGGCACTTTGTGGAACATCCACTAAGAGCTTGTAGAATACACCATGTGAAAGGCTGTTCTAAAGTATAAGCATGAATAAAAAGAATGAGAAAGAAAGGGAGAGCCAAGTGTGGTGGCATGTGCTTTAGTCCCAGCTACTCAAGAGGCTGAAGCAGGAGGATCACTTGAGCCCAGGAATTCAAGGCTATAGTGTATGATGGTCATGCCTATAAATAGCCACTGCATTCTAGCCTGGGCAACACAGAAAGACTCTAAAACATAAAATAGAATGGGAGAAGAAATTTAGTAAAGTTGTACAGATTGAGTCTCCCTTACTGGAAATGCTTGGGACCAGAAGAGTTTTGGATTTTAGAATTTTTCTTTAAATTTCAAAATATTACGGGGGCACAAATGATTTGATTACATGTTTTGCTTTTGTGCAGTTTGAGTCAAAAGTTTTAAGTGTGCCCATCACCAAGGTAGTGTGCACTGTACCCATTAGGTGTAAATTTATCCGTCCCTTCCTTCCCCCTCCCACCCAGTTTGTTTTGTTGAGTTTTACTACCATATGTGCACATGGTTGTTGATCAATTAGTTCCAATTTAATAGTGAGTACATGTGGTGTTTGTTTTTCCATTATTGCCATACTTCACCTAGCAGAATGGTCTCTAGTTCCAACCAGGTTGTTACAAAAGGTATTAGTTCACCATTTTTTTGGATTTTGGAATATTTGCAGAATATTTACATACCCATTGTGCATCCCTAATTTGAAAACACAAAATCAGAAATTTAGAATACTCCAGTGATCAGGGCATCTGATTAGAGAGTTAAAACAAAAAAGAAAAAAAAACCCAAAAGATAACGTGTTCCAATAAGCATTTCTTCTGAGCATCCTGTCAGCACTCAAAAAGTTTTGGATTATGGAGCACTTTGGGTTTCAGATTTGTAGATCAGGAATGCTCAACCTGTCTGTGAACTGGTCTCAGCTAAGCCCAAAGCAATGTAAGGGTGTCTGAAATGGGCCAAATAAGGATGCTTTTCAAGAGTCAAGGGCTAAACAGGCACTTTCCTTCTCTCCAAAATCTCTTTATAGTATGAAAGGACATGTGGGCAGGCACCCTTTCCTAAGAGAAAACAAAAACAACAGAAAAATATGCATTGGCTAATTCCTTAGGTAACAAGTCCCCAGCGCCTGTGGTGGATAACTGAGGTTGAGTAAGAGAAACCCCAGGCCCCACCCACCTGCCTCGGAGCTGAGGCCACCCTGTGCGGAATGAGCTGTCGTGTTTGCCCGCTGTCTGGCCAGACACCTTTAACTGGTAAGAGCACCGAAGTGGGTAACAGAATGGCCTGGCTACAACAGGGAGAAGCCCACTTGCAGGAATTACCATGATCATTTAAATGGTGGCAAAGTCTTTCTCAGAAATAACATTGACCCAGTACACACAGAGAGGAAAGGAAAGCAGAGTGGGACAGGTGAAAATCAGGCAGGGACTAAAAGAAATGTGTAAGAGCTCATTTCCTTTCTTAAAATACTGTTTTAAAAAATTACCATTTGGTAAAGTTGACGTTTTTCTCATGGTATATATTTGTAGGAATTTCAACACTATATAGATTCCTATAACTACACAGTCGGGATGCAGAACGGTTCCATCACCCCAGAAAGCCCCCTCATGCTGCCCTGTGTAGTCACATCCTCCCCCACCCTATGTCCCCCGGCAACTACTGATCTGGTTTCCATCGCTATAGTTTTGTCTTTTTTGAGAACTCCCTTTTGCAATCCCCTTTTGCTTAAATTTTTAATGGGGATCTCTGCATGTTTGCCTGTGTGTGTGCAAAGAACTCCAAGGCCAGCAGTCTTTCCCCTCTGTTGTTACTCTCTTGTTATTTACTATTGCTAACATTTATTAGCACCTATTATGTACCAAGCTCTTTACAAATATTATCTCATTTTAATCTCACAATAGCCTTATGATAAAATATATGTACACCATTATTATCTCCACTATACACATATGGAAACTGAGGATCAGAGAGGTTAAGTGACTTGCCTAAGGCCTCACAGCTAACAAATGATTGAATCCCAGCACAAACCCAACTCCATCTGACCACAAATCAGCAAGCAATAAAAGGCAGGGGATTATAACTAAGAAGAAAGTACACCAAGAGAGGTCGGGGGCAGTGCCAGTTTGGGGCAGTGGTTGGGCCATGTGGTTTTAAAAAGTGTTTGCAAATGTGTATGAAGCTGGAGAACCATCTGGGTCTCCTGACTTCTCAACCTCAGCGCCTACCTTTATGGCTTCCTCCACCTGCCACATATGGTCCTTACTGTCCCACGTGGCACCTGCCTGCTGTTTTCAGGAGCCTGTGATGATTTTAATCCCCTTACAAATTTAGCAAAACCACTGTCTGTATCACGGCTCTGTCTCAGGACACAACATCTGAGACCTAGGAAAGGGGCTGGACAGCCTTCTGGTTTCTACCCAGCCTCAATTCCCTGATGTGCTCTCTGACCTCATTTTTCTCCCTCAGTTGCTTGCAACACCGGCTGAAAAGTTTCTAGGACAAAGCCACCTGGTCTGCGTGCTGGAGGTGATAGGTGTGTTCTCGCTGATAAGGGGCAAGTAAGACAGAAATGTGGGTAATTGGCACAATACTTAACAACGTAGGGACAAAGTCCAGCCTTGCAAGATGCAGGACGGCAGGGTGGCGACATTCGTGTTGGGGAATAGAGTGAGAAGCAGGAGAAAGGGAAAGATAGAAGAGTTAACGAAGAGTCGATGATGCTGGGAGGTGGACCAGGTTCTTGCCCTGTATATGCTTTTCCTTTGAGCTTGCTATTTGGGGAAGTGAAGTTGGTTAGGGAGTCTTCTCCCAGAGTCAACTCCTAGCTCCTTCAGGGTCCTGGAAGTGAGCTGCAAAGCCAGCACACGCTGGGGAGGATCACATGTCTGAATCAAAGCACGGATCATTTGGAGGCGAATAAAACAGCCAGAAATCAAGGTACTGAGGACCTAGACGGCACTTGATTAAAAAGGGGGTGAAAGGGGGCGTGCAATTTAGAATAGAAAGTGTTGAGTCACTTCGATAACAACCACAGCTAACACTTATTGAGCACTTAATATAAGCCAGTCACTGTGCTAAGAGCTGAGTGACATGAATCATCCCATTTATTTCTCACAACGACCCCCTGAGGTAGGCACTACTATTATCTCCAATGTGCAGATGAGGAATTTAACTGACTCACCTCCCCCCCCCCAAGTACACAACTGTTAAGGGACAGATTCAGGATTCGAATTTTGATATTTCTCAAACCTCAGCCAGCAAATGCTTCACTTCTCTGCTGTACTGCCTGTCCTCATTCAGAGATGTTATTAAAATGTAACAGAATGAAGAGGAAGAGAGATCAGCTATTCAGAAACCCACAATCCTTTCGGAGGCTTGCAAAATTCCTTTGGTTTAACTACATGATGGGAAAGAGTAAGAGCCAGTGGGCTCTGCATGACCGGGGACCTGCCAGGAGGCTGGTGATCTCGCCTGTTGGTTTGAAATAATTGCCATGCTGTAGAAACCTACAGTTGTTTCTCAAGTTTTCTTTTTACACAATCAGCTTGGGAGGGTTTTAGACATGTCGGCACAATGGGCTACTTTTTTCTGTCTATTGGGCTGGCACCACGAGGTGTGACTATTGGTTCCACCCTAGCATACTGGCTGGCACAAGATACATCAGGCTTCTTTAAGCTAACAAAAGGATCTTGATGAGCTTGTTTTTTAGATATACCTAGGTGAGCAGAGCAGACTTTGAGCTTAGAAAACTCAAGGACAGGAAGTTAAATGAACTCTTTCAGAATGCCAGGTTATCAGCAAGTCCTCTGAAAGAGGTGTTTTACAAAATGGTACCCTGTGACAACAGGTAATTTATGCCCTCCTAGGGGAGTACTTCATATTTAGTATTATCCTGGCCTGAACCCGTCATAGAATCAACTTCAATAATAATACCTATGACACTCTCCTGCAAGGGTTGTAACTCCTTCTGTGTTTTGCAGCATGTCTCATGCATGGCAGGGTACAATAAACAGTCAATAATAATGTTCACTACAATAATGATCTTCCAAATGCCTTTCATCTAAGGCTCTCAGAGTCCTTTACAAAACACTAATTAGTTAAGCCTCACCATGGGTGTTTTTACAATACGTCTTCCCATTTTACAGAATTTTAAATTGAGACCCAGCAAACATTAAGTGGCTTACTCAAAGTCATACAGCAAGTTTAAATTAATGATAATGATGCTTTGCATTTACATAGCAGATGTTTTCTAAGGTGATAGGGGTATGTTGCAATGATTATTTTCACACTATCCTGGAGGAAGGCGGGTAGTAAGTATTATTTCACTAGATTGGCTAAACCAAGGCAGAGAGGGCAAGTAGCTCCTGAGGATTTGACTGAGGGTGCAAGCTCACTCCTCTGACTCCCAGAACACAGTGTGGCATCCAGACAATGCCCAGTTCTCTTAACCGAGGGATGCTCGGCTGCTTCCACACTTACAGAAAAGACAACTATATTTCGAGGAGTAGAGACGGGTTGCAGAATATCAACCATGTTTACATCCAGGAACAGGTTTGTTCATATCCCTAGTGAGAGAGGCAAAAGGGATGAGAGGAGCCACTACAAGAAAGAATCGCTCAAGAAATGAAGGAAACAGCGCAGGGGGGAGAGGTGGTGGCTGTCAGCTCTGCTCTCTTGCAGGGCATCTTTCTAACCCAGGTCTTTTCTGAAAGCAAGAGCCTTTAAAGGCTTGGGTCTGTGTCTCAGCCTTGTTGGTAGGACTCTGTCGGTGCCGAGCAGCTTGGAGGATGGGCACAAACACATCACTGGCACCTCTCTCTGATGTTACAAGCCCCTGTGGCAGAGTTCCAGGGACACCCGGGATATTCGTGGCTGTCTCCTATATATGACGAGCTGTCGTCTCAATTCCCTGTGACAGAAGGGCCCCGGGAATCCTGCGTGGTTCGAAAGCTCGGTAGCTGTGGATCCATTCGTTGCTACCTTTTCTTAGCAACACAGCCACATGGAAGAAGATGAGAAGCTGAACAAAAACGTTTGAAGCTGATAAGGGACTTGCCTCCTCCCGATGACACTCTGCTGAAAGGCAGGTGGGGGAGGGGAAGGGGCTGCTGGGTCTTAGGAATTCGAGGGGGATTTGCTGACCCAGAGATAGAGCCCTTTTCTGTGTAAACAAGGCAGGTTTGAGAAAAATGTGCTTCCCCACCCCTACCCTGCCAGTTTCCAGGCCTGTGGATTCTGATTGATGACAAGACAGGGGCTAATGGGGAGACTTCAAGAGGAGTGCCAAGCCCTCTTCTGGAATGTGTTCACACACACAAGCACAGCAGCGATAGAGTCTGCAGTGCAGAAATAGCAATGTCCTGCTTCTTCCCACTCTCGATTTTTGAACGTTTACACATGCCCCTGCCACGTGGGTGGCTTAAAGGTGCAGTGAACCCAGGAAGGCGTGAGCTCTTGGAAGGAGAATTTCAGAAAGTTGTTCCAAATGCACATCACAAGCCACTTCTCCTGAGCGGGGAAGAAGTCTGTGCAAGACCCTCCCACACGCTCTTCAGAGCGAGGAGTCATGGGTCCCTCCTGCCTGTGTTAAAAGTTTGCTTTAGGTACGACCTCAAAGAATGCAGCTTTGATTTTCTAAGTATGCCAATGAGCCAAGCGGCAGCTCTCTGCGTCCACTTTGGCACAGTGACTCCAGGGGTGACAGTGCAAATAATCCTGCCAGCCTCCCAAGGACCATGTCCTTCTCTCGAGATGGGCCCTTACATTGCATCCTGCCCCGGGGCTCACCGCCAGGTCAGATAAAGTTCTCGGGGTGTACTTGCAGGGCCGGCCCGAGGGATTCGCATTATCCAGACACGAAAAGCATTACTGGGTGATCTCCTGTGCAGTTCGCCTGGGTCTGTTTGGATTTCTAGTTGCAGCCTCTGCTGTGTATTTTTTGTGTGTTTTATTCATTTTGCAAAATGAGACCTATCTGTAGCGCCCCTATACATATCTGTTGTGCTTCACAGCCCAGCCTTTGCTATCAATCCGTCCACCCACATAGACGCTTCCCTCTGGCGCTATCTTCCCCGTCAAGTAACCCGATAGCTTCGAACAGGTGATGAATGGGCATTGTCATCAAAGTGCTTTATGACTAGGGGTGGGGAGATGGATTTGGGTAAAATTCAAACGAAACCTGGCATTTGGAAACTTCTCAGAGATCTCAAAAGCAGCAAGCATTTGGATTTGTTTTCTCTCTTTTCCCCACCCTTCACGCATTTCCCACACGCAGGTTAGCACTCAGAACAGTAGAAGCGAAAGACCAAAAATATAATCTAAAGGCTTTCCTCGTTCTCCTACCTCCTGGACAAGAAGTGAGGAGAGCCTAAGGAAGCTTTAGCAGTTCTAAGGAGAATTCTTAGATGAGTTCGATAGCCTCAGGATTCCACCTTGTTTCAGTAAAAAGGTCACTGCCCACAGAAACTTATCCCTGGGCAATCACTAGTAGTTTGAAACCTAACTAGAAGAAGATAATCCCGAGCTCTCGGTATATGCAGATCCAACCTCAAAGTGACATGATATTAACAAATAAGAGCTTTCTTACCCCATCCATGTGGATTCTGATGTTGGGCACCAGCCGGAAAGGGCTGGCCTGCAGACCTCTGGGGTTGGTCCTGCTTTTCCTGCCGTCCGGCAAGGTCAGCCCGCCGGGCCTGCGGAAGGAGCCCCCTCTCCCGGAGCTTGGCCCCGAGCGCACGCCATCCAGAAGTCGCACGAGCAGCAGGTTGGCCGGCAGCGCCTCGATGCTGCAAAACACCAGGGTCCTGCATTCCGGGCACCGTAGCTCCTTGTGGGCCTTGAAAACCCTCTGCAGACATGGTTTGCAGAAGGTGTGCTGGCAGGGGAGAACTTTGGCTGTGACGTCGAGCTTCTCAAAGCACACGGGGCACTCCAGAAGATCCAGTAGTGTCAAATCATCCATTTTATTTCAGAACTCCAGTCCCAAGCTGGAGGAGCAGGGTCCACATTGTAGGGTCGGCTCAGACAAGGGGGCAGAGCCCGTCTCTCGAGAGCGTCAGAATTCCTGCCTGCTGGAAGGAGAAAGGAAGGGAGGAAAAAAATGTGACTGCTCTGCGAGGTATATCCCACCTACATGGAGGCAGTGTCTCATAAGGCAGTTTGCAAGTACTTTGTTCTGGCACCCAAGTTCCGCATGACTCATTCTGATTCAGTGCTAGCAGGTATGAGACTCAACTCGTGCCTGCCGTAAGGATCACTGGGAACATTCAGCAGAGGACTGACTGCTCATTGCCCGTGTGGATGCCAGAGCAGGGCAACAAAACCAGCCTGTAGAAGTGGCTGCTCTCTCCTCTCCACCAGCCAGGGCGGGAAGGGGTCCTTTACCCTGCCTGGGGACAGCACCCTGACGGTTAGTCTCAACTCTTAAATCAAAGCCCGGTCAGAATGCAGTATCTGCAAGGATCTCTACCCCTCCTCTTCCCCAGGTTTAAATTGATCTATTACCTGCATCACACGCAGATTAAGTTTAGGGAAGGAAGTTTATCTGAATCTCATGCAGATGTAGAATTATTTCCTTCACAATATATCTTCCCCCACTATTTTGTTCTAGCAATGAATAAGAAACATTTCTCTTAGAAACCCATTTTCAAAAATTGTTTTGCCTTAACTACAGGCCAAGGTACTTGGAAGCTCTTTCTCTTTTCTTTTCTTTTTTTTTCATCTTCT
>VBSM01003190.1:9999448-10013472 GCA_008086735.1 Cheirogaleus medius | reverse complement strand
AAATAAAATAAAATAAAAAACAGGAGAACCTGAGAAAGACCAGTGAGAATTGCTTTCCTCTCTGAGCTGTGTGTGCTTCGGGGATCCACTCTGGGGAGGAAAGGAGGCTTGGGAATTGGTTGCTGGGGGTGGGTGGGAGTAACAGGCAAACCCTGTGAAGAATGTGTCTGTTCTGCCACAACAACGCTGTTCTGTGTCTTAAAAGGAGATGTGCATTCTGGAGGCTTTCCACCCTGGAAATAACTGCTTTTTCAAAAAGGACGGGCACTTGCAAAATAAATCTGCCTATGATTGCCACTGTTGTTAGGGCTGGAACAGGCGATTCGTGTGTTTCCTGAATGCTGCTATGATTTTAAGTCAGGCAACTTCTTGATTTTAAGTTGATTTTCATTGTGGCTCCCATAACTTCTTAGGCACAGTGACAACAATGACAATGACAACGATGGCAACGATGATGATGATGATGGTGATGATGACGAAGGTGCCTCCCCCCTGCCTCCCCCCCCCCCCAGGGCTTGCTTTATGCTACCCGTGCATCCTTGTCTCATTTCTCACAGTAACTCTTAAGGCTGGTTGTGATCTCAACCCCATTTTGCAGATAAGGAAACTGAGGTTTAGAGGAGTTGAGTGATTTCCTGAAGGTAATACAGTAAGTCACCTTAATTTAAACCTTGTTTGAACCCAGGCCTGATAGCTGAGTCTATACCCTTCTCCATGCCCTGAACTGCCTCCTTTGAAAAGTCTAAGGTTGAATTTAGGATGAGCTCATGCAGATCTGCCTCTGAAGTATTTTCTAAGCAGTTCAAATCAAGCCCTTCAAAATACAAATTGCCTTCTGTGACAAGATATCCTCCCCCTTCCCCACGCCTTCCTTCAAGGGCTGTTTCATAGACTCCCCTCGGGGTTCAGCCTGGGGCCTGGTGGAGAACACGGGGCAACCAAACAATAAAACAAAAGAAAGCAAAAGACCCCCAATGTCGGCCCATAACCGATCATGAATAAAACAACACTTCCCCAGCCTGCAAAACACGTCAGTCTGATTCTTTTTGTTCTAAAAGCTCTGGTTTCACAGAGCATCAATTTCCTCCTAATAATAAGCTTTTTTATTGTTTCTCTAATGACGCAGCCTTGGAGGATTCTTATCATCTCTATTGCTCATCCATGATGACAGACACATGCACAGTTTGTCACTTCCCTTCTTTTCTCTTCCTTTCCTGTCACACACGATTCCCACCCCAGCACAAGCAGGGGCTCTGAGCAGCAGTCCCCCCCTCGCCCCCTTGCCTCCCACACAGCGATGCACGGCAGGCTCTTTGAGTTCTCCGCCGAGGATCAGCTGCTTCCCAATGAATAAGTCTTTCTTTTTCCCCACACCCCATGGTGACTCTTGTGGCAGTCAGATGTGCCACTGGTACTTCCTCCTGGGAGACCCAGCATTTTTGACTAGTTGTACATTTGAGCTAATATGGATCATGCATTAATTCTGTTCCAGGCACATGGCTGAGAGCTTTGAACAGATTATCTCATTTGCTACCCAATGAGGTGAGTCCTGGGGGTAAACCTAGTGTGTAGATGAGGAAACTGAGGCACAAGGAGATTTCCAAGGACACATAGCCCTCTAGTGTCTAGACTCTAGAGCCTACCTTCTTTTGTTCTGAGACACAGCAGGGTCTCACTCTGTTGCCCTGGGTAGAGTGCAGTGGCGTCATCATAGCTCGCTGTAACCTCAAACTCCTGGGCTCAAGTGGTTCTCCTGCTTCAGCTTCCCAAGTAGCTGGGATGACAGGCATGCCACCATGCCCAGCTAAATTTTCTATTTTTAGTAGAGACGGGGTCTTGCTCTTGCTCAGGCTGGTTTCCAACTCCTGACCTCAAGCAATCCTCCTGCCTTGGCCTCCCAGAGTGCTAGGATTATAGGCGTGGGCCACCGTGTCTGCCCTGAGCCTACCTTCTTAACCAGCAGGATTCACTGGCTTGAGGTTATTCTGGAAACCTCTGTGTGAAAGTTGGAGAATGTTGACAGTAATCTCTGGCTTTTGAAGTTCTCAGCCTAAAAGGCCCTACAGAATCAAGATAAACAATAACCTTGGGAAAGGTCAGGTCAAGTAGCAACAATGACTAGTGGGGTTCACAGAGCATCCTCAGACTGATGGAGACTTCCAAAAAATGACCATTCTCTACCTGCAAGGAGGGCACAGGAATGGCCCAATGGGAAATGGCCCTCTGCACCTGCCTCCCCCATTCACCTCCTGCAAAACCTCCTCGCAGGTCATTTGGATATTCCCCACACGGCCATCTCTAGATAAGTACCGTGTTTCCCCGAAAATAAGACCTACCCATAAAATAAGCCCTAGCAGGATTTCTAAGCATTTGCGCAATATAAGTCCTACTCCAAAAATAAGACCTAGTGATGGGCATGGCTACGCAGCGCATCTGCACAACCCATGCATTTCGTCGCGGAGTGGTAAAGAACACGAGCAACCCTTCTCATCTGCCCCATTGTGACAGCTACTAACCCAGAGGTGACCGGAAAGGTGCAGGCAGCCCCATCAACAAGGTCAGCTCCCCCTGTCAGGTCCCGGCCATCCTGTGCGTGCTGCAAGCTGAGGCTTTGAGGGGAAAAATAACACATCCCCTGAAAATAAGCCCTAGGGCGTCTTCTTGAGGAAAACTAAATATAAGACTCTGTCTTATTTTGGGGGAAACAGGGTAGGGAGCCAGTGGGACAGCGGTTGCCATGGTTTCAGGCAGGTTAAGATCACTTAGGGAGTTTAGAATGCAGATCCTGGACATTCCAGTTCAGGACACGTGGGAGAGGGACTCAGTACTTTTCGTTCTTCCCAAGCATATCCGGTGATCCTAATGCGCGTCCCCAAGCCACTCTTTAAAAGTAACCACTGCTCCTCAGACTACAGCATTAAGAAAATGAAGCATAAAGGACCAGCTGGTCATCGGCCTGACTTTGCCATGGACAGTCTCTCTCACAGATGGCCAGGGCAGAACTGTAACCAGAGACCCCAGCAGCAGGACCGCAGTCCTCTTTGTCTCGTTACCACTCTGCCGCTGGGGAGGATGCAATGGAGGAGCTGCTCATCATTATCTGCTGTGCTTATTGTAGAAGCTCAGTAATATTTGTTATTTGTTAGTCTTAATGCGGATGGAGATTTTTATCATTTGGTCTAAAATTTCCTACCAGAGGGTCCCCATTTAGACCAAGCGAAATGATCAGGAAACAGTAGGGAAGAGATACTGCAATAAAGACAGGTTACAAAGACATCTGCTTGTTTAGGTGTAGACACAACTGAAGTCACCCCCAAACTTGGTTTCCTCTGATTAAATTATGCTGGAAGCTCCAACTTTGACAGGCGATGTTTTGTTTTGTTTTTTCTCCCAGAAGAGGAGTGGCCACCCATCCACCTCAGATATAATCTCCAGTGCGACACTCCCCAGTTGTTGCGCTCATCTCACACCAACACAGAAATGTCAAGTTGCCTTTAATCACCGGCTCCATCAGCTTTGTAACAAATCTCCAAACAGATCCCTCTGCAATTAGTTATTGGATTTTCCTTGGTCCATACCACGCTTCTCAAACTGGAACTCATCTGATGTCCACACAGGCTGCATCTCTATCTACCAGGGCAGGAAACACGTCTGTCTTGAGTGTGGTTCAAAGTGCCTGATATCTGGAAGATGTTCAGTAAATGTTTGTTGGTTAAGCGATTATAATTCTGTGAACCCATAACTTGTTTTTAAGATTGTCCCTAAATCAGAATCTGTGGGCTGGACCAATATAAGTCCATATAAAGTTTCACTCTTCTCATATAAAATGAGAAAATTTAGAGCAATGCTTTTAGTTCTTTATAAAGCTAAATTCATTTAACATAAAAGACTGTCTATTCCTAATTTGGGGATATTGATATTGCCTTTATTTTATGAGGTGATAGTAGCTGATGTAACTATATTGACTAAATTGACTCCTCACCACAGTCTTTTGAGTGAGCTCCCTTAGCTCTTGCCTAAATGACTGAAATAGCCTCTCAAAATAGCCTTCCTGAGTCTGTGCTTGCCACCTTCTCTCTCAGGACTTTTAGTGACAAGCAGAAGCAGTGGATTCTAGCTGTTGTGGGCATTTTCTCAAATACGGAAAGACTATACAGAAGATGATGGGTCTAAGTGCAATGTGCTACCCTGAATTGGATCCTGGAACAGGAAAAGGACATTATTAGAAAAACTGATTACGTCTGTCTTTTAGTTAATGGTGATCCACCAACACTAATGTTTTAACTGTGACAAATGTGCCATGTAGATGTTAACAATGGCTGAAACGGGATGAAGGGTATGAGAAGTCGCTGTGCTATTTTTGTCACTTTTCTGTATATCTAAAATTATTCCAAAACAAAACGTTTATTAAAAAAAGATAAATGCTCACAGTCTATGTGCTCAACAATCCATTTGGCCAGAGCCACACAAAAATGTAAATCAAGGCTGGGCACAGTGGCGCATGCCTGTAATCAGAACACTTTGGGAGGCAGAGGCAGGAGGATCGCCGGAGGCCAGGAATTTGATACCAGCCTGGGTGACATAGTGAGACCCTGTCTCTGCAAAAAATAAGAAAAATCAGTGAGGCGTGTGATGTTCGCTGTGGTCTCAGCTACTTAGCCTGAGGCAAGAGGATTGCTTAAGCCTGGGAGTTCGAGGCTGCAGTGAGCTATGATGGCGCCACTGCGCTCCAGCCAGGACGACGGAATGAGACCTTATGTAAATCAGAGCATATCACTATCCTTCTTAAAACCTTTGCATGGCTTCCCATTGCACTGTGGATAAAATCCCAAATCCATACCGGGCCCCCGTGAACCGGCCCTGTTCGTATCTCTGACCTCCTCTCCTGTCTGTCTACACTGCCCCTGGTAAGTGGCCACTAGTTACAGCAGGCCAGGCAAGGCTTGTCCCCGCCTTAGGCCTTTACACGAGCCTCTGCCTAGAACTCTCCACCTCATCTGGCTCCTTTTGCTACTGAGGGCTCGGCCACCGTGCCTCCACTGCCCACTCACCCCAAAGTAGCCCTCCTGCCCCGTCTGCCACTCCCCTTCATTTCACGTTGTTTTGTGCTCTTCGAAACACCTATCACCATCTTTCAAATTATTTGCATTATTTATTTGCTCATGGACTGCCCCCCACCCAGGGGTGTCAGCTCCACGAGGGTAGGGTTTTATTGTTCATCGCTGTGTCCGCAGCACCTGGCGCAGTGTCTGACGACAGGGGGCGCTGTCGTCCTTTGCTGAATGAATAAAAGACGGGCTAAGAACTCTCTTCTCAGCTTCCGTGGCCTCCTGCAACTTCCGTCTCCCTCAGCTCCCGCCCCACGGGCTGTAACCGTGGCTTCCCGCAGCCTCCTCCACTGGAACGACCTCACCCACCTTTGCCCTCCCAGGGCTGGCACGACACCTGGAACAAAGCTGGCGCTCGGCGCTGGGGAGCTCATCAGGGCCGCTGCCTGGACACTTGCTGGCTGACCTGGGAGTCAGGTGAACCTGCTTTAGATGAGACCAGTCACTGGCCGCTCCTCTCGTCTTTGCACCGCTCCACGCAGGGCAGTCTGGCTGTGGGAGCTGGTGGGAAATGGACTTAGACATTTGGCCAATATCGCAGTTCTGCCCACAGAGCGGGCCCCAAAGAGGGGTGAATGTGGGGACTCGAGTTCATTCTGTCTTGGCCTTGGGTTGGTTAGTTCTTCTTGCGTGTGCAGCTCCTGGACATTTCCTTGGGCTTCTTGTCAGCCTGTTTTCTACAAGTAGGGTTCTTCTCAGACTTGCTGCTTCCCCTTCACGCCGGTCTCTCCCTCCCTCTGCTCCCACTGCAGCTGAGCAAGAGCCCTCCAGGCTGCAGGCCACCGCAGTTGCCCTGGGGACACTCAGCAGCCGCTGCCATGTGCAGGGGACGCCAGACCAGGACGTTGACCTCTCCTTCCAGGTAAGCACCGGTCGTCCGTCTTCCCTGATTTAAGCAAGAAACAGAATAGAACTGTGGAAAGGGTGTGCAATTCAGTTAGACCAAACTAGTTCCCAAGATGTTAACTAGGGGTGGTGATAGGTGAGGTCATTAATTTGACTATGGCGAGCAGTACACAATGTATACGTATATCAAGTCATTTGCACACTTTGGATATATAAAATTTTTATTTGTCAATTAAATATTTTAAAGTAAAAAAATAAAATATCCCTGTTTTTTAAAAAATGTGACATACTCAAACTCGCCTCTCAAAAAACAAAAAAAAGAAAACCACAAAAATACCCCTGCTTCATAATATGTGAGTAAGCTCTGGCAAGAGATTGAACTTCGCAGAGCCTTGGCTTGGTCATTCACAGAACGGGGCTGTGCCTCTTGTTGGATATACACACATGCTTCACAGCGCTGACCTTATCCTTTTGATCTTAGCTTAAATCTTTTCTGCTTTATCTAAGACAGGTTTCCTCCCTTGGTCTCAGCTCTGTGTGAGTTTCCTTCATAGCACTTATCACAATCTATAATTAATTGATTTCTATATCTTTTGTGTTGTCTTTCCCATTAGATTGTGGATAAGAAGTGTATCTCTGTCAGTATTGTAGCTCAGACATTGCAACAGTAGCTAGTATGTAACAGTATGTACTATAAAAGTATATATACAAAGGAGAAGTAATTATACTTATATAATTTTAAGCATATAGGTATATAATTATAAGTAATTTTATAAGTATAAAAGTTGGTATATAATTATGTCATTATTATTATTTATGTTATTTTTATGGACAATGGGGAAATTATTGGAAAGAAGGAAAAAGAAAATCTCTGGGCAACAGGGTCCTCTTTCCTTGGTTAATGGAGAGGGTAGCGTAGATTTCACAAAGGTCAAGCTGTGGTCTGGGGGTCCTAGCCAAGAGAGTCTTATCTTCCAATGAGAGGTGGCATGTGTTTCATTGGTTGTCAATTTAGGACCCGCCCTCCAGTTTGAGAAGATAAAGTTTCTTGGAAATCTCCTCCACTTCAGCCTGCTCATGTAGTTTCAGTTAATTTTAGTAATGAATTCAGCTGGTATTTTCCCTTTGGAACCCCATTATTAAAACAAACTTGACAGAGACTCTGCCTGCAGGTACAACAGCGTGGGGACAAAATGAACTTCCATGTACCATACGAGTCCCAATATTGGTTCAGCCACCGTGACAGTTTGAATGAATAACAGCAATGGCAATCTCGTTAAGCGTCACAATTTAGCACCGACCTCCAGGAGAGGACAAAATCACGTCTGATCATACTGTCCTATTAGCCTTGTAGATATACAGGAGTGAGAAATTGTTGGGGGGAAGAAAAGACAGCAGGGATATTTATCCCTACTCCTTGGTCATTTGCTGATGGATCTGATAAAAGACTAACTGAAAAGGATTTATAGGAGAAGTAAAATTAGGTCATGGTCAGAAGGCTCAGATAGGTGGTGAGAGAATTGTTATTAGTCATCATTCACTTATTGAGCATCTACTATGTGCTAGGTGCTGTTCTAGGCACTGGGGATAGAGTGTGAAGAAGCCAGACGAAGTCCATGCCCTTAAGGAGCTTACATTCTGGTGGGAGGAAATAGACCATAACCAATTAAGCAAGTTAATAAATACCTTCTGTAAAGAAAATAAAACAGGCGAGATAACATCATAGGCAGTTCCATCGATGGGGGTGATCTAGGCTACTTCACCTGGATGGTCAGTAAAGGCTTCTCTGAAATTATGACATGTGAGTGATGACTAGGTATTTGGATGGAGGCAGCTACACAGAGATGGAAGTTACTAGCATCTCAGCTGAGAAGCAGGATGGGCGAATCCCGAGCAGGGAAAAATCAAAAGATCGATCAATCCCCTCCAAATACAAAAATACAAATAATTACCACTTCCACATTCTTTACTACTTCCTAGTGATGTTTATTAGTTACCAGGGATGTGCTCTTGGTCAAGTTACTCAATCACTCTAATTTGACAGCTATAATATGGCAGTGATAATGACTATACACCTCGCAGCCTTGTTAAGAATTACACATGATAGCAATAAGTGCCAACAATTATTGAGTGCTTATTATGTCTTGGGCACTTTGATAAGTGCTTCACATATAATCACTAATTTAATCTTCTTGATAACCTCCTTAATAAGACAAGAAGCATTATAATTCCTATTTTGTAGATGAGGAGATTGAGTATAGAGACGGAGAATAACTTGCTAAGATCACCCAGCAAGTGAGTGGCAGAGATGGGGTTTGAACCTGGGCACCCCACTTCTAAAGCTTGCAACCTTACCTCACATCTTGCAGGTGTAGGTGCCTCAGATCAGTGCCCACCAAGTGCCTTGCCCTGTGTCTGTACATGGTAGCCCTCGGTGCTTCTGTCTCTATCATTACTATGTATCTTTCATGCTTTTCTTCCACCTCCCAACAACCTTGAGTGATCTTAGAATCTGCCTTTTAGAATGTGACATTCAGAAATCAATGATTTGCCATAGAACTGGAGCTGGAAGCCACATCTTCTGATTCCAAATCCCCAGGTCTTTTCCCTACTGCGAGCCTCCCTGGAGTTTTTGCTTATTATAATTAAGCATATTTTGAAAGGAATCCTCAGAAATACACACCGGATTTGCTTCAGTAGATCCAGATGTTTGCAAAACAATAGGTCCAATTTTCTTCCTTAATTCTGCTTCTATTAACATTTAAAAGATCCCTCCATATTCATTGTTCCTATTTTAAGCTAAAAAATTGTCAGAACCTTTCAGTATTCATCAGCTGATGAAACCCACCAGAATTCTGAATCGACACCTCCTCTGCCACCTGTCAGCCCTGGTGTCACTCTCTGTGCCTGGCTTGCTCCTCCTTGTGTACAGCCCAAGAATTTCCAGGCTTCCTGGAGACTTCTAATCTTTGCTCCTGGTGAGTTTGTTTTTGTTTCTTTGCACACGGTCGCTCCTATCGTCTTGGATTAGTAGAGCTGAACTTTAAACTTAAGATCTTTTTTTTAAAAAGTCTTTTTGGCTAGGGGTGTTGGAACTTAGGACCGACCTCTGAGACTGGAGGAAAGTGCGGCTGAGCTCGTTGCCCACAGTTGCGAGTGGGAAAAGAGGACATGACTGACGGAAGGTAAAATAGCCAGAGCATCTTCTTCCCCATAAAAGATAAGGCTCAGGCTTCCTCTGATCTTTCTCTGGGGTGCAGACTTATGACTTCAGTCCAGACTTTCCTTTTAGATGTGAGATTCTGATATTTGGCCAGCCAGTCCTTGTCTCCACTTAGAAGTCTTACAGGCATCTCAAATGTAACATGATACGGACAAATGCCGGCCCTCCACCCTCAAACTTGCTCCTCTCTTTTTCACATCTGCTCTATCCTTTGAGGTGCTCAAGTAAAAATGCTGGCTTCTTCCCAACACTTCTCTTTCCCTTCCGTGCCCCCATGTTCTGTTCATCAGCAACACCTGTTGGCCTTTACCTTTAAAATAGACCCAGAGGCGGACCACATCTTCTGCCTTCTTTGTTGCCACCGCAAGTCGAGCCGCTGTATCCCCTCTTCTGGTTTCCGTGGTCTCCCTACTGATCTTCTCTTTCGCTCTTGCCCCTTTGCTTTCTGCTGAGTGTGGCAGCCAGAGTGACCCTTTTCAGTCTGCATCGGTGTGTCCCTCTCCTCTGCTCAAAACTCTCCAATGGCTTCTTGTCTCAGAGTGAAAGTTAAATTCTGAAAAAGGCCTTTAGGATCCCCCCTCCCTCACTATCACTCTAATCTCAGCTGATCTACCCCTGTCCTGTGTGCCTTAGTCGCGCTGCTCCTTGCTGCTCCATGGACCCTCCAGCCACAGTCCTGCCTTGGGAACACAAATTCCCTTTGCTAGAAAGCTTTTCTGCCCAAGGCTGACTCCCCCACCAACTTCAAGTCCCTTCTCAATTAAGCCTCCCTTGATCACTTTTCATAAAACTGTAAACCCACTTCCAGCCTGTACTTCCTGTTCCCTCCCCTGCCTCGTTGCATTTTTCCAGAACACGTATCACCATCTGACATACTACATGTTTTACTTACAGATCTTGTTTATCGTCCGCACCCCACTAGAATGTAAGCTCCATGAGGACAGAAATTTTTGTCTGTTTTTGCACTCAATTTCTAGTACCTAGAACAGAACCTGGCATCTACTAGGCACTTAAATATATCTGTTAGATGAGTGAATGACTGTTAAGGGATTAACACAGTGTCCAAATATATCTAGTCAGGAATCATTCCACGACAAAAGGACAGAAAATCAATTCAAGCTAGAAAGGAATGTGATTGTATCCCTTCCAAGGCTGCTGGAAATTTAGGGGAGCATTACTTTCAGGGTGGCTCTATCCAGGAACTCAGATGAAGCCATCAATCACAGACTACTTTTGTTGTCACTATTTTCTTCCCCGTTGGCTTCATTCTCAGGCAGGTTTTCATTGTTTCCATCAAATTCAGGTTTACGTACTACCAGATCACCAACACTGTAGGGTGGCGGGGGAGGGGCAGTGATATTGGGGGGGGGGGATATTTATTTTCTAACACTTTCACCTAAGTTCCTAGGAGACCATCTCATTGGCCTGGCTCAAGTCAGGTGCCCATCCCTGGGCCAATCTCTATGACCCAGGGGATGAAATGCTCCCATTGGCCAAGTTGCATCATCTGATCATGCCTAGAGTAGAGTGACAGAGTACGGGTATCAGGCCTCTCACAGACAGAGAGGGAAGGGTGGTTCTGTGAAGGGAAGTATAAGTGCCCTTTCCGGCCTCATCTTGCATCACCACCAGAGTGATCTCCGCAAAAACGTGGTTCTGATCTTGTGACTAATATGCTCCAGAATCCTCCATGGCTCCCCATTAAAATAAATGCTGAACTCCTTTGTCTGGCATTCAAAGCTCACCATAACACAGCCTCAACCTATTCCTCCACTCCTCCAGCTTCGTCTCTCACCCTGCCCTCCCATAGTCCCTTTGCTGCGAAAACACTGGACTATGTGCTATTCTTGGACCTCCATTTGTTCATTCATTCATTTATTCATCCATACATACATAACACTTATTAAGCTCTTACTATATACCTCTCAGCCTTTGTTTTCTTTTTTTAGTGACTGCTCTCCTGAATGCATTTTTGCATCCTCTATGCGTATAAAAGACAACACATTCTTTAGGGCTCAGGTTAAGTGCCACATTTTTGAAGATGTCCTCATTCCTCTCCTTCCTTCCCACACCATGCAACTCAGGACGATTTAGTCCCTCCATCTCTCTCAATAATATTTTATTTATTTCTCTCTTGAAGCTGCAATTTTGGGGGCCTTAGGTTAATGTCATATATGTACGTACCTATTTCCCCTATTGGACTCTGAATTCTTTGAGGTCATGGATATCCTCTCCCCTGGACACAGCCAGGCTGTTATAATATGTCATATACATAGAAGATATCTAGTAAATGTGAAAAGAATGAATAAAAACCTGAGTTGACTTGAACTTTTAGTTTCTCCTTTATCATCATTGTGATATGTTTATTTGCACAGCACATTTGGATTTATAACATGTTTTCAGGCCATACATGTTATTTACTTTTCATAATGGTATTCTGAACTGGGTATTATCTGTATTTTAAGGATGAAGGACCTGAATCTTTGATAAGCTAGGCAACTTTTTGGCTGCACAGCTAATAAATGGTAAGGATAAGAACTGAATTCAGATCCAATATTGACTCTGTATCAGTCAAGGATATTTTAGTGACAAATGGCAGCAACTCAAACCATAGTAAGCACAAAAAGAAATTTATTCGCTAATTGGTGGCCTGCAAAGAACTAAGCTTTTTAGTATTCAGTCTCTTGTGTCATCCCCTCCCTCAGTGACTCTGAGCTTGGATGTGGGACTTACTTTGGCCCATAGGACTTTAGCATGCACGATGTGAGCAGAAGCTTGGGAAGTTGCTGGCACATTGGGACGTGCCTGCTTGGACTGCTCCCTCTTGGAACTCAGCTGTCGTACTGGTAGAAGCCCAAGCCACCGGGAAAGCCACAGAGAAGAACTGTGTTCCCATCAACAGCCCCAGCTGAGTGCTCAGCTGCGACCAGCACCCACAGCCAGCATAGGAGGGAGCACCCTGGCTGTGCCAGCCTAGCCTGGCCTCCATGTGGCTGAAACCCCAGCTACAGAACCACGAGACAGAATACAACGGTTGTCATTTAAAGCCATTAGGTTTTAGGGCAGCTGGATACTCAAAAATGGGTAACAGAAATATCAGGCAAGCATCTGATTTGTTCTGCCTGACCTTGATCCAGTCACTGTGGCCAAGGCTGTGGGGTCTTCTGCCTCCTGCCAGGACCCCGTGGAGTGGGGGAAGTGATCCTCAGAGAGGGAACATGAAGAACTGTGTAGGACAGACCAAAGTGGTAGCTCCAGAGCCTGCTACAGACTGTGAAAAGCTAAGCCCACCTCCTCAGTGGGTCAGGAAGGTGTTCATCACATCCAGGAATCACAGGTTGTCAGAAGTTAAAAAGTTCAAGTCCAAGTCTTTTATTTTACAGACACCAAAATGAAGGCCTAGAGAAGACCATTCCTGGGGCAAAGATCCCACCAATTGTCAGGCCAGGATAAGGTAGGTATCACGGCTCTTACTCTGGATCTACCACCCCTGTTTCCTTGGCGATGGTGGTTCTCAGGGGCGGGGGGAGAGTGGGGTGCATTTGTGTGTTTCCAGGTGTCTGGCCTGAGACGGGATGGAGAGGCCGTGGTGAGTGATGTCCCCCCTCCAAGGTCTGTTTTCAGCACCTAGTACCGCTGTGGGCAGAGACTCCCATCACCCACAAATCATTTCCCTGGGTCTGAGCCGCTGGGACCTGGCTTAGCTCCAGTCCCATGTCCTCCTCGGCCTTTCCGGACACAACTGATTGTTAAACCACGCGGTGCAGGGCATGTCTCTGAAGTGTTATGAAACTTTCATAAGCGGGAAGTATTTAGAGACAATGTTTGGGACCTCAGGCTTCATGTAATGCGCTGCTTGGTGTGAATTTATGGCTCTTTAGACAGTTTGAAAGCAATTTTTGTGAAATTTCCTGGAACATTTTGTATCCTCGGGCAAAAAATGGCTCTCACTGCATGAGCAACAGTTGTGTGTCTCCTCCAGAGAAAGACAATCAATTGTAGCCTCAGACAAATCAATATATACAGGTAGGGGGCCAGATTCTTCATCTTCTCTATATCCATCATTCTCTTCCTTCCCATAACTCCCAGAGATAGACTTGTAGGATGTTCATTCTGAGAGAGAATTTAGAGTTTATTTGCTCAAGCCCAGGATTTGAGAGATGAGGAAATGGAGGCCCAGAGAGGGCTAGAGGCTTGTTCTAGTCACACAGCAATTCTTATGGATCAAGTTGGGATTAGGTTTTGAGGAAAGGATATAAGGAAGGAACTGAGTTTCGGAGGAAACTGACTCTTAGCAGGAGGACCTCAGAGAGAGAAGAGAATGATCTAGATTCCTTCAGTAGAGACCCTGAACCTCACTGCCAGTCTTCAGCCACCAACAGGACACTTGGATATAACATCTTTAATAGGTTTTCACACTCACAAGTCTCTATAGAAAATCAGTCACGCCTCGTTTCATTTCCTCTGTGCCCTGACCCACTCCTCTGAGGTTCAGAGAGGTTAAGCTATTTACCCAAGATCACACAGCTATTATACAAGGAGCTGATTCCAAAGCCTGTGCCCTTTACATTACCCCGCTCTGCCTTTTAGGGGGCTAGGTATAATCCTTAATGTCAATGAAATGGAAAGTATTTAGTCAGTACTTATTTGTCCCAAGGAAAAAAATCACAGGGATATATAGGAGTTTATATTTAAAAGCTGCATAGTGCAGCTGGTTTAAGGTAGTGGCCTCCAGGGTCAGACTGTCCAGGTTCAAATTAAGTTCCATCACTTATGCTTGTGTGACCTTGGGGGTGCACTTGACCCCCAAGTAAAAGAAAGTCTCCTTTTACTTCTTTTTTTTTTGA
>VBSM01003190.1:9976330-9999348 GCA_008086735.1 Cheirogaleus medius | reverse complement strand
ACAGGCGTGAGCCACCGCGCCCGGCCTCCTTTTATTTCTTATCAAGACAATGGGCATAATTTTAACATTTACCTCCTAGTGTTGTCATGAGAATAAAGGGGAGATAATGCCTGAAAATCACTTAACACTATCCCTGACATGTAAGTGCTCAAAAATGTTAGCTGTTATTTGATTTTATAATGCACCGTTTAATTGGCAAGCAGGATGAAGCAGAAAGGGAAGATATAAAAGAGAAAAGACTACCTCTTCTTTCTGCTTAACTTGTCTTCATGCACTGATTCCTTTGCATGTCCTGAGCACACACACCTACCCTCTCTGGTGGGTTTAATTAGACCAGCTCATTCCAAAGGAGAGAAATAGGTGAAATTGTTCAGTGGGAAACCCAACCAGGTGTGAACAAAGGTGCACGTAAGGGGATAGTCTCTACAGGACCATTTATAATAGAGAAAACTCAGAAACAATCTAAACATTAATTTATGAAGAACTGGTTATATCAACTATGGTACATCTCAGTTAATGCAGCAAAGTCTTTCCAGGTGCTCAGGACAAAAACTCCAGAATCATCTTTGATTCTTTTCTTTCTCTCGCTGCCTACATGAATACCATGATTGAATCCTTCAAAATATATTTAGAATCTAACTAATTCTCATTAGCTCCACAGCTACCAGCCCGATCTCGAGGCACTACCATCTCTTGTGTAGATGTTTGCAATAGCCTTCCACCTGGTCTCTCTGCTTTCGCTCTTGCCCTCCCAGGTCATGGCATCCTTGCTGTTCCATAAACCTGTTAGTTACATTCCTACTCCAGGGCCCTTTCACTTATCTGTTCCTGCTGCCTGGAACACTCTTCCGCGTGATGTTCTCGTAGCTCCTTTTCTCATCTACTCAAGGCTGCTTTCCAGTGAGGTCGGCTCTATCCACCCTGTTTTTAATGGCAATCCACCCCACTCTGAATTTGTACTCCCAATCCCCTTTACTCTGCCCTATTTTTTCCATAACAATGATCACTTTTTATGTAATATGTATTATTATTTTCTTAGCATATTGTCTGCTTACGTCTGCCAGAATGTAAGCTCCATGAAGGAAAGGGTCTTTGCTTTTTTCTCTCTGCTTTTGTGGTTGTTTTAGTGCTATGTCCCTAGCACCTAGAATAGTTTTAAGCACATAGTAGGTGCTTAATAAATATTTACTGAAAGAATACATGAGTAAATTCTTCTTTACAATGGGTTAGTGTGAAATCTTAAAATCAATGAGGGGAATCTATATGTATTGACATGGGAAAATCTCCAGGACATAATTTTAAATTAAAAAAAAATCAAATTGTAAAGCTATACACACATACATACACACACACACACCATATAACTTCATTTCTGATTTTTTAAAAAGCCACCAAAACTCCCTATTAGTATCTGCATACATATGTATATGTGTGTGTGTGTGTGTGTGTGTATAAATGCATAAAATGTTGGGAAGGACGTATTCTAGATTTATAGTAATAGTTATTTTATTAGGAAGGGTGAAGGAGGCCTTTTGTTGTTTACCTGTGTCTGTAGTTTTTGAATTTATCTTATAAAACATGTATTCATGGATTACTTGTATGTTTTTATGTGGATTTTCTAAGTTGGTATAAATTTTGAAAAAAATGGAGTGTATGTGCAGAAACTTTAGCACCCTCGTTATGTGTTCCTGGGTCAACTAACCTGAACAAGTTGTTAGCAGAGCAGTTTGAAACGTATCAGGAGTATCTTTGACCAGTGGATCATTCTTGCCCGTTTGGCCTGATCCCACGTATTTTCCCGAACTCCTCTGTGAGCAACTTGGGAGAAGAGCCACGATTGTTTGGGTCATTGCCGTAGCTCTATATTCCAGCACAGTGCTGTGGACTTGGTAGGTACAGAGCATGCATTTGTTTAACTGAAGCAGCTCTTTCCTGTCCTCTGGAGCCAATAGGCCACATCTTTCCTAGTTCGTTGTGATGCAGCCGCAGTTCCTTCTCCTCCCTGCAGGTGGCAGAGTCTTCATTGGTTTGAACTGGCCACGCTTCTTACCACGGCAGTGGCTCTTAATCCACTGAACACGATGGGGGGGGGTGCTTTCAGCAACGTGCATTTACTACCTCCTTTTACTATTCTGGAATGAAGTGAATAAATTAAATAATTACCTACAAATATAACTTCAAAAAACCGATACAATGCCCTTGCTCCAATATAAAGAGAAATAAAAGGAAAGTAATTGATAAAATACATAGTAATTGATAATATACATAGTATTTACTATGTATTTTAATAACAAATATTTGGGTGTCATTTCTCTAGAAGTTACTATGAAATAGTCAGATGCTCTGTCTATGCCCAGGACCCCTGTGATGGGGACAGGTACAAATGCTGTATGGATACACTTGCAGTATTTAATCAGTGAAATAATTTTCCAAAATTGTGGACAACTTTTGGTAGAACTCTGAACAAAGTGCAAAATGTCTTTCATTTCTGTGCATTTTAAGTTTCCCATAATATAATATCAAAGCTAAGCTCCCCACTCCCACCAAAAATAAATAGATAAATGGCTATATTCTAAGCTTATATATATGTATTCAAGAGTATGAGGTGTGAGACATATTTTGTTTTGAAGGATTTCCCTTCATATTGCAGATGTCTAGCATCCCTGGCCACCACTAAATGCCTGTGGTGTTCGTTCATTCATTGAGTACAAACCTGAAAAAATGTTTCCGCAAATTGCCATAATGGCCTGTAGGGGGCGCTTTTGACTAGCTACCTCATAGGGTAGCCACAAGTCATATGTGGCTACCTGCCTTGAAATGTAGCTAGTGTGACCAAAGAACTAAAATTTTTACTTAATTCAGTTTACCTATACATTTTAAAATTGATGCTCAATTCAGTTGGAACAACTCAGGTGTGTGAATTTACTTTGTCAATATAAATTTTATGAAATCAGAATACAGATCAAATATTTCTAACCAAAAGTTTAGTGAAACGAATTGAGATACTCTCAAGTGTAAAATACACAGAGAAGTTCAAAGGTTTAGTAGGTAAAAGAGCTCCTGAATACCTTTCTTATTAATATATTGGATTGCATGCTGAAATGACAAAATTTTGGATATATTAGATTAAATAAATATTATTAAAATTAATTTCCCTTTTTTCCTTTTACTTTTTTAGTGTTGTAGCTGGAAAATGTAAAATACATACGTAGCTCACAGTATAATGCTATTTGAGAGTTCTGGAATAGGGAACTCTCAGGACCATTTTTCAGCCTCTGAGATCTCTTCTTGCTTTTCTGTCTGATAGGAATGAACAGTAAGTTAGCACTAAGGAAGGAGTTAGAAAAATTAGTCCCTTCTTCTCTAGCAGACAAACCAGGAGCCCTGGGGACAGGGTCTTCAAATGATAGGATAATCCCAAGAGATTATTATTTTTTAATGAAGTTCCAGATTTTGGCCTGTGGTTTCTGGCAGGGTTGATATTTTTCCACTACACTCATCCTCTGCTGGGTCCTCTGAGAACCTTCCCTTTAGATGCTGACGTGGAAGTTTTGGCCTGTGATACAAAGACTTGTGCCACCTCTGCTCGGAGGCAATGAGGAAAGGCATTTCCATGTACAAGGGAGATGGCTCATCTCTCTATCCTGGAGATTTACAGATAATGCAGGTGGCTACATTTCAAAGCAAACTGTGGGGTATCCCTTAAGACAGAGCCTAGAGAACCAACCCCATGGGTAGCTTAGATGCATGTCAGCTACCAAGAGGCCTTCCTGATCATATATTCAGAAGTCTGGTTACGGCTTCTAGAAAATAAGGCTAGTTAAAATCATTTTCTGTCCAGTTTTCAAAGAAGTCATCTTTCTTTTTCCAAGTGGTCAATTTCATGATGTGAGACAGAAGCATTCATGGTAAGAAGTGTGAGCTTTGGGGTCAGACCTGGGTTAGAGCCCAAATGACTGACATTTCATGGCTGTGGGACCCTGGATAGGTATCTTAACCTTTCTGTGCTTTGGTTTCCAGTTTTCCCATCTATGAAATATCTCCTTCATGTGTGGTAAATGCTCAATAAGCAATAGCTGGCTTTTTTTTTTTTTTATTGTGAAGGGGTGAGTGTGGGAAGTGGGGAGAATTTTTAAGCAGGGAAGGGATTTTAGAACAGCATCTCCCAGGCTGTTTTCCTTAGATCTCCATGAAATTGAATTCCAAAAAGAAAAAGCGTTTTGTGGGCACTGCACGTTGGAAATGGTGTATGTAGTGTCATTTCTTTACCTGTAGCAAAGAAATCAGTTGCACTTGGCTTAACTCAGCATTTCCTAAACCTGTTTTATTAGGATTGTTTTTCCCAAAAAATAACTATGAGCTCTTTAGGAAATGATGGGGGAGAAAATGTCTTACCTTCTAATTAGAGCCCCTCGATCTCACATTTTGGATTGGCTGGACTCCTCTTCAGATTGTCCTGCTATGTGGAAGGAGAAACATGGCACAGGCCACCAGACTCTGTCCCTGCCACCTTGGTCCATAATGAAAAGTCCATTCCTGAGAGAGCATAGATGACCTTGGAAAATAAAGAAAAAGGTGATGGTGAGATGCAATAGTCTGTTGAAGCATTGCCTTGCAAATTTCTGTTTTAGGTGGTGATGGAACAGAGGCAGACTACAAATTTAGATTTTGTTTTTCATGTTTTGTATAAAATCCCATGAACTCTTACAGCTCTCTACAAATGATCAATAACTATAATAACCTTCTGCCATAATAATACTTCAAAAGGAAATACCAGACTGCAGTTTAAATACACACATACACACACACACACACACACACACGCTGCATGGTAATGTAGGAGCAGATTAAGAGGATATGTTTAATTTATAAGCCCTACTCTGATTAGAAATGATAGATGTGGAAAGATCGCTAAAGGATAATGTTCATACTCAATTTGCAATAATTGCACATTTCTTTCATCAAGACACATATCTAATATAATCTCCCAAATCCCAAAATACACATAAAAATAAAGTCCAGTAAATGACATCAGACAGAATAGGATAAAAATTCTGCTCCTAAGAAGATTCAGAATACACTAGGGTCTAAATCAAAATGCACAGAAGCAAACCTAGGTATCTGTGAATATTTTTGTAAGAGCTTCATTTCCTTCCACCTTTTATATATAAACATTTCAAATGTACAAAAAATTGGAGGAATAGTACAATAGTCATCAAGTATTATGAACATTTTTTTCATTTTTTACTTTGTATACTGTATATGCACACATATTTTAAATAGGCATATATATTGAGGGGATAAGCTTTTTCAAAATGGTTTGCAGACATCATGACATTTCGCCTTAACTATGAAATATTTCAGCATGTATGTCCTACAAAAAGGACATTCTTCCATATACTTACATAACATTATCTTGCCTAAGAAAATTAATAATTCTCTAGTTCCTTCTGATATGAACTCTAGAGTCAAATTTCTCTAGGAAGCAATCCAGGTTTATATATTGCACTTGGTTAGATCTCTTTATTCTCTTTAAATCTAGAATGTTCCTCCTACGTGCAACATTTTTTCCCACCATACACTGGTTTTTTGATGAGACCTTGTAGGATATCCCACAGAGTGGCTTTGTCTGTCTGATTGTTTTGGGCCATTTAACTCATTCCTCTGTCCCCTATACTTTTGGTAAACCAAAAAAAGTTAGGCTTGCTTAAATATTAAAGAGTTTTGTCCAGAATATCTCATAGGTGGGGTTTATTCTAGTTTGCTTCCTGTCCTGGTGTAACTGTAAATAGTGTCCCCCTCACCATCAAGATCATCCTGGTTTGCACATCCTATCTGCAAAGAAGGCATCACATCAGGAGACATGATTTCTGTTTGTCCCGACATTAGCAATGCCAAGTTTAATCACTTCGTTAGGTGTCCATCAGAGCTTCTAAAAAGTATTGAGCTCCATTTGGAGATTTTAAAATGACTTTGTTATGTAAGTTTTCCCTACTTTCAATAGCACATTACATTTTTTTTGCAGCTGGTTATAACCCTGAGTAAACCATACCTCCTTGAGTTTGGCTTGAATTAAAGTCATTCCTTTTCGCATAAAAATGGCACCGAACATATATTTTTATAATAAAATTGTATGATTTCCTTTTATTGAATTCAACCAGAGAAAAAAATAGCAGAATATTGAGGATTTAATTTTTTTCTAGCAAATTACATAAATTTATATGTGTTTTAAAGTGTTAGGCATAGCTTACTTTTTTAAAAAAAGAACCCTGTTGTTCTAATATTTAAATTAGTACTTGCTCATTATGGGAAATTTAGAAAAATACATAAAAATAAGGAAAGGAACATAAAAATCATCCCAATCTCCTTTTCAGACAGAACCACTGTCAACATTTTAATGTATTTACTTTTAGTCTTTTTTTCTATATAGTTTTACATAGTAAATTCTGTATCACAGAACATAAAATCTGTTACACTTTTTCCTACTTAATCTGTACCATAGGCCGGGCGTGATGGCTCATGCCTGTAATCCTAGCACTCTGGGAGGCCGAGGCGGGAGGATTGCTTGAGCTCAGGAGTTTGAGACCAGCCTGGGCGAGAGCAAGACCCCATCTCTACTGTAAATAGAAAGAAATTAGCCAAACAACTAAAAATAGAAAAAAAAAATTAGTCGGGCATAGTGGTGCATGCCTGTAGTCCCAGCTACTCAGGAGGCTGAGGCAGGAGGATCGCTTGAGCCCAGGAGTTTGAGGTTGCCGTGAGCTAGGCTGATGCCACGGCACTCTAGCCGGGGCAACAAAGTGAGACTCTGTCTTAAAAAAAAAAAACAAAGTTCGTACCATAAACATTTTTCCATATTATTTCAAACTTTCTGAAAGCCTTTTAAAAATTACTATTACTACATACTCTTTCATATTGTAGCATTCCTACTGTTGGACATTGAAATTGTTTTCAATTTTTTTCCCAGTATGAATAATATTATGGAGGATATCTTTATATAAATATTTTTCTCCTTTTAAAATTATTTTCTTAGAAATAATTGGGTTGAAAGGAATGGATTTTTTCATTTATTTTCCTCTTGATTATCAAAGTAACATGTGCTTATCACAGATAAGTAAAATATAACAAAGCTGGGAAAGAAAAAAACCATTCAGATCCTCCACCCAGAGGCAACTGATGTTAGTGTTTTGACATGATTTCTTCTGATATATGCAGTTACAGTATTTTCTTTCTTAGCAAGGTTCAAGGATAGGAGTATTTTTAAGGCTTTTGATAACACTGTCAAAATTGCTTTCAATTTATCAATTTATCCTCCTTCTGGAAGTGTATATTAGTTGTGACTATTCCGAAAACTCCAACATCTAAAAGTGATCAACTATGCACTATTGTTTAAAAACTTCCCAAGATTTTGGTTTGGCGCACTGAAAATCTGTCTGTGAATATGGAAAAGATAATAAAAAAGTGTTGAACAGACTGGGTGCAGTGGCTCACTCCTGAAATCCCAGCACTTTGGGAGGCTGAGGCAGGAGGATCGCTTGAGTCCAGAACTTCAAGGTTGCAGTGAGCTATGACTGCGCCACTGCACTTCAACCTGGGCAACAGAAAAAAAAAAAAGGTGTTGAACGCATGTTACTTGGAGAACTCATCTCCAGCTTTTGATCTGGCTACCTTTGTTAATGGTGTTCAGTTAGGTTTCAATGGGGGCAATTGAAAATGTTTATTTACCAAGTAGTTGTGGAAGTCAGCTTATTGGTTTTTCTAGATGAAGATAGGCTATTGGTCATTTATTAATATCTATTTCCTGTGATAGATAGAAGAACCTATTCTTCTGGTTAGGAGTTCCCAGTCTTTTTCATGGCATGGCACATGCCATGGAAAATATTATTTGTTCTATTCATTGGAGTAAACGAATGAGACTGATGTAGTCCTGCCCCACCCCCACCCCCGGCTGCCCTGAGGGCTGAGGTCACAGTCTCCTATAATCCATTTATGGCACATCCTGTCAGCTCTGCATTCTAGGGAACCTAAAGGAATATGTCTTCTTATGTCATAAAGAGCATATCTTCTTTTTTTCTTTAAATGTTGTTTTCTTAGTCCGTCCCCCGCCTCCACCTGTGTTTTGCATTGATTACAAAGGGACTTCATGACTGTGGCCCCGCTCCTTAGTAGAAAGGCAGATGTTTTTCTTAATCTTCTGATCCTACCTCTTCACTGTTCTCCACAAAATATGCTCAATTTCTGCTCCAGAGTTTTATCTATTTGCTTTCTTTCAGCTGAAGTCATTCATAATTAACTGAATTCTCTTATGTACCAGGCGCGTTGGTAAACACTGGGAATAGAGAGATGCTAAAGACAGCTTCTGACTCGAAGGTGTTCACAGTTGAATGGAGGGAAAAACAGGAATGGCAAGGCAAGTGAATGATGGTAGGTCCAAAGGTTCCTTGGCATTCTCCCTGGGGCGGGTGGGAAGGTTCCAGAAGCAGTGACATTTTACGTGTGATCTGAAAGAGGAGTGGAAGTTTGACACGCCAGTCAGGAAACAGAGTAACTGGATAAGAGACAGAACTGTGGCTTTGAGAAATGGGTGAGCGTATCTGTGTGCCTAGAACACCAATTCCAGGCAGCACCTGCCAGAGTGACAGAGGAAGAGGCTGAAGAGGAAGTAAGGTGAGACACCCTAGGTTTGGAAGGGCTTTGTTGCACGGAACGGTTAGGACTTACGTATACACTGGACCACTGGAAAAGATTTTTCAGCGGGAGACTGATATCTACAGACTTGTGTTTTTAGAAACTGCTCTCCCAGCAGTGTGCAGAATGGAATTGGGGATGGGTAGGGAAGTCATCAGTAGCAGCTGCAACTTGGAAAACAGAAGCGATAAGGGTTTGACCTAGGGCCAGGGAGGTGGGGGTGGATGAAAGGAGGCAATGGCGATAGAATCTGTAAGAATGGCTGTAGGAGTTTGGGAGACGTCAGTCTGGGCAACTAAGCAAATGGTAATGCCATTAGCAAAGACAGGGAGAAGGGCCTTACCCCACTCTTCCAGCTCTTCAAATCCAGCCCACCCATTAGACCCAGCCCTAGGGCCCTCTCCTTTGCAAGCCTTCTTCTTGCATCCTGTTTCCTAGAGACCACTCCCTTCCCAGAGTAGCTAGTCTGGGATTCAGCTGTGGACAGTTAGCTCCCTAAGCATGAGGTTATTATTTCACATGTGTTAGATCTGTTTCCCAAACTGGATCATAGAGCTGTTCCCAGGCCCACATCGCACGCTGCTCTGAGATTCATCGCAGGGACTATCTCACAGAATTGGGTATTTATGAAGTCCTGCAGGCAGTGGGGACTGGTGCTGTGGTTGTGAATGAAATCTTCAATGTGAAATACATACAGAGTGGAGCTGCCCTGGTGAATGCAGGAGTTGACAGCCCAGAATCCAGAACCCTGGGCTTCCTCTTTCTTGTTCTAAGCAGCAACCCCCAAGAGCTGTGTCTAGGGTCCCATGAGATGCAATTTGAAAACTTTGGCTTGGTGGACTGATCATGGGTGTTGGAGTCAGATAAATCTGAGTTTGAATCCCTGCTCTGTCACTTACTTAGCTGTACTAGAGGAGACAAACGAAGAAACAGCTCTAAGCTTCACATTCTCCTCTGTAAAAGAGATAATGCTTTCTTTGTAGGATAACTGTGAAGACAAAGATAATGCATGTCACAATCTCTGGCACTTATTAAATGCTCACTAGATCTTGGTTGTTATTGGTAACAATAGCAAGACACTTTTTAACTGATTGAGTATCTGATCCTTATTGAATTGGTACTTGTTCCATATAGGTAAACTGATTCATCCTCAGGTTAAGAAAAGCCAGGGTTGGGGGTGAAGTTATGGGTGAGCTTGGACTTACGAGAAGAACCAATCTTGTCTTATGTTCCATCCACTTCATAAACCCACAATCGCCTTCCTTTTCATGAGCGTCTATCAATATTTAATGGATGGGTGTCAGTTGCTGTAAACCGACCATACCCTAGCAACAGCTTCAATTAATTATATGCAGGAGACAAAATAAAATGCCTTTTTCTCAGAGGCCCAAGTTTCACTGTCTACACGGAAGCCTGGAAACCACAGGGTGAGCTTTCTTCCGATGGAGGACCCCGAGAAGAAGCTGAATCAGAAGAGTGATGGCAAACCCCGGAAAGTCCGATTTAAAATCTCCTCCTCCTACAGTGGCCGAGTATTGAAGCAGGTCTTTGAAGACGGGCAGGAATTAGAGTCACCAAAGGAAGAATACCCTCACAGTTTTCTCCAAGAGTCCCTTGAACCAATGGATGGGGTGTATGGGTCTGGGGAAGCTCCCAAACCCCCACTGTGCTCCCCTAAGCTGACTGCTCAGAGGATCAGCGTGTTTAGAGAGGGCAATGCCTATACTTTGGCAGGCAGCCAGCCTCTGTTCAACGATTACAAGGCGAATGACCATAAGGTTGGTATTGTGTGTGGCATATAAGCTTGCAGGGTAGGGCTGCCTAAAATGTGTTCAGAGAAACACCTAAAGTCCTCGGATTTGCATCTTACTCATGCTCCAGGACCAGCCAGAGCTATAGGTGCACCAAATGGGAAGCCGCTATCGGAATATTTCCGGGACAAAAATAACATGCTTGTTGACTACTCATTGGGAAGTGCAGTGAGCATATAGAGTATTCAAATTCCATTCAGAGCAATACATTCTAATTGGATCTTTGGGTTTTCTCAGATGTAAATTAAATAGAGGTGCAGTGGTCTCCAGGTTGCCAGACTGCCGTTTTAGAAAATTATGCAGAAGTGGGTCATTTTGTTTCCTGAAAGAGCTGAATGTTTGAAGGTGCTCATTTTATTCCAGCCAATTATTTAGCTTATGGTTTATCCATGCCCTGTTTTTTACCCTTATGGTCCTTCTACTCTCCGCTTTTTAAAAATGTTTCTCTATTTATTTATGTTGCCTTTCCATTGCTCATTAGCATGAAGTGTGGGTAGTGGAGTCCTGGGAGGAGATGGTAAAAAGGAAATCAGCCAGAGGAGATGTTATGCGGGGAAGAACGTTGAGCTAATAGTTCAGTTGAAGCATGTGTTTAATCTGTGAATTTCAATTACTTCCCCACTACCATGGATAATCAAAAGCCCATACATGATTTAAGCTAAAAGAATCTGGAAAATATCCACTGAATTCCAAAATTCACAGGAAGTGTGTATATGTTCTCCGTCACTGGGACCATAGATGTCTTTTTAAAAAGATTAAATACAATTTTATAATGTATCCACATTATTAATGAATAGCACACCAGGATGTGTTCTCATCTTTAAAGTGTGAAATTCAGATAATTATTCTCTAATTATTTTTATTGTTAGTTTCCTAAGGGAATAGATAATATATCTATTGCAGAAAATGTATTATTGGCTTTGCTGGCACTGGTAAAATTGTGGGCATGTCCACAATTATCAAAGATAATGCCAGGTCTCTTTTTAATATTAAAGGGGGCTGGAATGAACGACATCTTATGTTAATGAAGTGCCTTATGCATTACAAAATGCTATCACTTAATATTCTATCTGTATCTATCATATTGGGTCTCTACCATAACTTGGGGGAGGAGGGCAAAGTATGGTCATTCCCGTTTTGCAGATGAGGAAAATTGAGTGCCAAGTTGTTAAGGGACCCATCTGGTATTATAGGGTGATTGGGTGCAGAATCATAAGAACCCGGGTCTTCTGATTCTTCATACTTTTTGCTTTAGGGGATGTTCCTTTTTAGAGAACATGCTTATCATGTAATAATAATGATGATCATAATAGCTACCATTTGTGGAGTACTTCTTGTGGTCTTGGTACTTGGCTATGTTGTGCACGCACAGTATTTCTTTTTAACTGTATCTCATTTGTAGGTGTAGAATTTGCAAAGTGATAGTTCATACAGACCTTGTACAAGGCCATGGTAGATAATTTTGGATTGTTTGACTTTCATAAGTCATGTGCCAAATTTGGCATTTATGTAAATGTATGGTTTGACATGGATTTATAAATCTAGGTAAACTAGTCTTCACCGAAGCATGGCTCAGTTGGTTAAAACACAGTACTCTAGAGACAGTGTTGAAGGTTTAATTCAACTACTTGGTCCAGTTATCCTTGTTTTCTCTGTTGCCTGATCCAGTGCCCCATCCCAGTCTTAGCCAGCCTGTGAGTATGAGAGCATCCAAGACGGATTCATGCAGCATCCTCCACTGAAGCACTTCGTCAGTGTGGTATTTATGAAAAATAAGGAAATGAGGGCTGGGATGTCATGATTTTTCAATAGTGAATCCAATTACAAAATAACTCTTAGTAAATACTAGTTATAAGACCATGTCAGGTAACAGTTAAGTGCAATGATTCAAAGCAAAGGCTGTGAACTCAGACATTTGTACACCATTGTTCATGACAGTATTATTCATAATTGCCTAAAGGTAGAAACAAACCACACGCCCACTGACTGATGAATGAATAAACAAAAAAATGTGGTATATACATACAATGGGATATTATTCAGCCTTAAAAAGGAAGGGCATTTTGACACATGCTACAACATGGCTGAATCTTGGAGACATTATGTGTGAAATAAGCCAGTCACAAAAAGATAAATACTGTCAGATTTCACTTATATGAGGTACCTAGAGTAGTCAAATTCATAGCGACAGAAAGTAGGATGGTGGTTGTTAGGAGCTGGGGGTAGGGAGCAGGAGGAATTATTGTCTAATGGACATAGAGTTTCAGTTTAGGAAGAAGAAAATGTTCTGGAGATGGATGGTGGTGACGGTCGCACAACAGTGTGAATGTACTTAATGCCACTAAACTGTACACTTAGAAATGATTGAAATGGTAAATTTTATGCTATGTATATTTTACCACAATAATTAGGCTGAGCTCAGTGGCTCATGCCTGTAATCCCAGCACTTTAGGAGGCCAAAGCAGGAGGATTGCTTGAGGCCAGAAGTTTGAGACAAGCCTGGGCAACATATCGAGACCCTGTTTTTATAAAAAAAAAATTTTTTTTTTAAATTAGCCAGACATGATAGCATGCACCTGTAATCCCAGCTTCTGGGGAGGCTGAGAGGTGGGAGGATCACTTGAGCTCAGGAGTTCAAAGTTACAATGAGCCACTGATTGGGCCACTGCACTCCAGCCTGGGTGACAGAGAGAGACCCATCTCAAACAACAACAACAACAACAACAACACAACAACAAAACCTGGGTTCAGTTCTACCAATTCACTGTGTACACTTGAGCAAGCTACTTAACCTTGCAGAGCTTCAACTTCATCCTCCATGAGATGAGGGTAATAACAGTGCCTACTTAAAGAGAGTTGTGTGGCAATTAAAAAAGACAATACATTAGCGTTGTGCCTGGCATGTTGTTGTGTGTGCTCAGCAAATGTACCCACAACTGTGACTGATAAAGAGCAGGTTCTGATCGAAGAAATTTGAGTCTTTTATGTGATAGAGAAAGCGGGTATAGAAAGTGGTTATAAATAATTAAAATAGTTTAACGAATTAAAACCAACTGAAGTTTACAAGACTCATGAAAAGAATGAAAGGGAAAAAGTAGGGAAGTAACATTTAATGAATGCCTACTTTGTACACATTATGTAATTTCATCTTCATGGTATTTCTATGAGAATGTTGCAAGTTGGAAAAACAGAAGTTCTTAGGGGTTAAACAATTTGAAAATCTCACACAGTTCTTGAATAACATTTGAATAGAATTTGAACTCAGGTCTGTCTGCCTCCAAAGCCCATTGCATGTCTAGTACCTAATAAGGCATTTCTGCATTTAAAAACAGAGCAATGGAAGGGCCTAGTGGTGCCTGACTGACAGTCTCTAAGCATGTTGCCGCAGACACCAGAGTAGTTACAGGTGCTCAATCACATAGGTTGTCATTCTGGGCACTATGGAAGGAAATGAAAAATTCTTGGCTCCATTCTGCCCTCTATAATTCAAGAGTGGGTGTTCCTCACAGGCAATTAATGTAATCAGATAACATGAACTTTACTTACACCCAGTTTCTTCAGACACAAGGAAGAATTTGGCTGTCAGGGTGACTGAAACTTAAACACACCTTAAGGGTGATTTGGGACCCTCCATCTTTGGGGTACATTAAAACAAATTTGTTATGGGGGGATGTCTTGGATGTTGACCAACTTAGAGGCAGGGGGTTGGACCCGATGATCTCATATTCTCTTAGCATATTGAGAGCATTGTCTTGAAAAACAAAACCAGCTCTAGATATGAAAAAGCTCCCTAGAAACTGAACCTCTTTGGCTATTACTGGAAGTAGAAATGGAACCTTCCAAAAGTTCCCCCGTCCTTATCTTCTGATGTTCAGAAACTGATATTCCAGAGTGTGAAACTGGAATCCAGCCTGCATAAAACAATAGGAAATGGAAGCTGCCACACAATCCCTTGACGAGAGGGAGAGAAAACAGGGCCACATAGGAATCTTGCGGCTTAATAAATAATTATTGAAAACTCCATGGGTGTTTCAAGGAAGGGAACCTGAACATTGAAGTCTTGCTCATACAAGGTTTTGACAAAATACATGTGAGGCTGCTTAACTGTAGCATTTAGATAGATTCGATTGTACAGTTCTATAAGCAGGACAGAATAGTTCATGCTGAAGTATTCAGTTGTGTAGCACGATTGTGCACATGCAACTGAAGAACAGTTTTTAATAATAACGATGGTAATGATGCCCACCATTTGCATAGTATTTCCAGCTTTTGCAAAGCCTATATTTGCTACATTTTTCATAGCACCTCCCACCCCCCAGAACTTGATGTAATTAGCTTCAGGGAGGAGAGTCAAAATATTTAACCACAGGAACATTGCCCAATCAGTATGGAAGCCAGCAGAGAATTGAGGCAGGGTCCTGAGACTAGGGGTCCTAAGTATTAAATCTTACATTACTGAGTTTGGGGATGTTAGAGGCTCCCTGAGGGGAGGCTGGGCTAACAGGAGGGCACTCAGGAGTCTCAGGACAGCACCTGTTTGCCACCTAATATGGAAGTATTTCTGTATTCTAATAACTAGTTTGTCAGGGCAGTGCCTACCAACTAGATGTTAGCCCATTTGCCGATGAGCAAACTGAAGTTCTAAGAGGCTGTGTGACTCTCCTGTATCTCACAATAGGTAGACAGTAGGACTGGAATCCAACGCAATGTCCCTCCAAGCTGTCCTAACTCTGGGCAAAATATGAGTTCTTGGTCAAGAAATCACAAAACACTTCCCAGGCTGCTTTCTCTACTGCCTCATGATATTGCCCACATTTATTCCTGAGCAAATGATTAAGTACCACATGGCAATTCCATATGAGGGAACATACACTCTTAATAATGATGCTTTAGAAGTCTGTTTATTGACATGAAAAGATTTTCATATTGCATGGATAATGGAAAAATAGGTTACAACAGAGTATATGCACTATGGTCCTATATTTTGGGGAGAAAATGTTTGTCAATAGTGCAGTGTAGGTAGCAAGAATACGGGCTTTAGTGTGACAGACTTGGCTTGCAATCCAAGCCACATTCCCTGAGTGACTCTGTCACCTTGGCGAGGCACCTAACGCCACTGAGACTCAGTCTCCTCACCTGTAAAATATGGAAATCGTAGCATCTACGTAAAATATGGAAATCTAGGTAACACTGGTAAGACATGGATCCTGACACACAAATGGTGCTCAATAAATGGCATTTACTAGTATTATTATTTATGTATAGAAAAACTTTGGAGGGATATTTATATAAAACGAGAAAAAGTGTTTGCATTTATTAAGCACTCATTGTGCCCAGCCCTGCATTGGCTGCTGGGGCATGCAGTAGGGGTGGGAGCTCTGGCCCCTGCCCTCCAGAGTCTCGCACTCTGAGCAGTTCGGCTTTCATCGGTTTACCATAGAGGAAGCTGGTTTTCACGGCTTTCAGAGAGAACAAACCAACCAGAGAATGAGCTGTCGCTTTGGGGTGTAATGGGATCACAAGTGTTGGAGGGTAGAAGTTCCTCCTCTCCTATTTCCTGGGATGTTGGACAGCTTCTGCAGCCCCGTGTTTGGTGGTGAAGTTTCCTTGCTCTTTCTCCATTTCCTAGCCCCCACCTATCATAGATTTTGGAAAGATAATCATCTACACGAACAACCTGAAAATCATTCGAACCCCAATGGACAAGAGAGACTTCATGAGGAAAATTCTCCAGAATGAAGACGAGGTTGAAGAAGAGTCTCTGATGAGCAAAGAGGAAAGCTATGGAGACAGGGACCAGAACGACGGGCCTTTGCTGGAGGCGGAAACCGTGTTCCCCCATAACCAGTACACGCAGGTGCGTCACAGAGCTCGCCATGCCTGTCCTACTCATAGCTGACCCCACAGCAAGGGTCTCCAAATTGGCTCGATTGTGCACTACTTAAGTAAAAACTTTTGAATGCGAATACTTAAGATATCTCAATGTAAAATTCTTTAATTCTATTATTTCTCATATCAGATTGTAACTTGTTAGGAGCATATATTTTCAGAAAAGAGCCAGAAACGGTAAGATGTGGGTCACACTGCAGGTCTGAATAAAAAAGCGAGAGCAGGCCTGGATATGACAATTACCTTTAAATTCAATTTGGAGGGATCCGTGGTTTTTTTTTTTTTTTTTTTTTAACTGTAATGCTGTAAACTAGGACAGAGGTGTGCAGCAGAAGGTTGACGTGAAAGGTTATACTTCACTTGTCTGTCCTTTAAACTCTGTTTTAAATTGCTGTTTGTTTGCCCAATCCCTTGTGCAGTAAATGCCCAGACAAGCTTTATCCTAAAAGAGAGGGTCAGAGAACATCAAGGAGCCCCTTCTGGCCGAGAGACTCTTTGTTCTGTTATATGGAGCAGGGCAGCAGTGAGAATCTGATGAAAGAGCAGGGCCCGGCTGAAAGCCAGGCCGGGCTTGGGTCTCTGCATTAACTATCAAAGAGAAGGAGAAGAATAATTGAATCGAGCTACAGTAAAAGGTGGAAGGGGAAAAAATTTGGCTTTGTGCTCAGTGGATGTGAGGCCATAAATCATCTGGGCTTCTTCATGCTTTATGTGATCTCACCTTTGAAATCGTAGTAATCATCATCATCATCATAATAGCTGCTATTTATTATTGAGGGCTCGTGACAGCCAGGCACCTTGCCCAATGCTGGCCATGCAGTCGTCCATTTAATCCTCACAAGGACCCTGTGAAGTAGGTATTATTAATAGTTTCATTCTGCAGCAGGGGAAACTGAGGCTCACAGACGTCAAGTGACTTGCCAGAGGTCAGTAGCACCAGTAGTCAAATTTAGGTCCATCCGTCGTCGACCAAATCTCATGATCATAACTGCCCTGTTACGCAGTCTCTAGATTGGTGCTGGTTACTATCTTTAGGGCGACACAAGCCTTTGAGTCTGCAATGAAAGATCAGGCCCTTCTCCCTGGTCCTGGAGCTAGGTAGAGGTGAACTGGAAGGTCTGTCAGGTTCTAGAACTTAAGCTATACTGTGCAACTCTGTTCTATATCCCCCTACTAAGTATTTTTGAGAATAATTTAGAAAATACTGAGAAAGGAAGAAAGAGGTTTATAGTACACACACCTTGTATAGAGTAGTACTCATTCAATACTTGTTGAAGTAATTGAATGAATATAAAAAGCACGTGGAGGGTGAGAAAGAGTTGTAACCCAGGATAAGAATGGAAATTCCAGTGAAACCCTAACAATGCACCCTAGAATGGGACATTAGATATAATTTGATTGAAGATTTATTTTTGTTCTCTACAGCAGGCTCACCAGGTCATTTCATCCATCTTTCATTATTATCTAACAGACCTGACATTTTATGCAAATGAATTTTTGGATCACATATATAGCATTTCAGTAGTATTTTACTGTATTTTCTTGGGCGACATTGACTTATATCATTAAAATTTCACTGGGATCAAATCCAAAACATAAAGCATAATGGATTTGGCAGGAAAACAGATTGTGGCAATTTGCTTTATGAATATTTTGGCAACAATATTTGTTTTGAATACTTTAAGAAGAAAGCAAATTTCTTTATAGTTGATAGATTAAAATATGGCAATAATCAATAAAATATTAACACAAGGGTACATAGACATAATTTGAATTTTGTCAGATGAGTAATCCCTTCTATTTCCTAAATCTAGAATTAATAAAATTCAAGCTGGGTGTGGTGGCTCTTGCCTGTCATCCCACCTACTCAGGAGGCTCAGGTGGGAATGTTGCTTAAGCCCAAGAGTTTGAGGCTACAGAGGCTGCAGTGAGCTATGATTGTGCCATTGAATTCCAGCCTGGGCAACAGAGTGAGACCCCATCTCTAAAAAAAGAAGCAAAAATAATTTAAAAAAATAGAATCAGTAAAGTTCAATACCTTCTTAGGCATTTTGCAGCATAATGGAGCTATTTTCAAAACTTATTCCTCCCTTTCAGAGATTATTTTTATTCTTCAGTTAGAAAAGAAAGCTGTGTGAGTTGCATGGAGCTACCCAGTGGACTCCAGCTATCTTGTTGGTTGCTAGAATTTAAGAACAGGAAGGGTTCTCCACATGTCATTGTTTTGTGTGTTTCTTTATTCCGCACAAATGTTGTGCCAGGCACTGTGCTGGATGTTTGGGACGCGATGGTGAGAAGATACTAGTGCAGAGAGCTTCCTGTCTGGTCGGCAGGAGCTCTCAGCAGAGAGTGAGACCTGCCATGCTAGGGGCAGTACAGGTGACCATGGGTGGGGCACCTGGTCAAGAGGTGGGTTTGGGCAAGGCCTTTTGGAGAAAGAGCTGCTAAGCTGACCTCTGAGAATAAGCAGGAGTCGGCTGGGTTGGGAGTGGGTGGGGAAAGGTTCTTGGAGACCAAGTACAGAAAGGCCCAAGGACAAGAGCCGATGAAAGAAGTGACAAAAAGTTTAAATGCCCTGAGGTTTTATCTGAAAGGCAAGAGTCCATTAAAAGGTTTCCTGAAGGATCCCTTGAACCCAGGAGTTCAAGGCTGCAGTGAGCTGTGATCACACCACTGCGCCGAGTGCTTTCTATGCGGCAGTCGCTACTGCGGGCAACTTAATGAGGCTGCATCCGTGGGGAGAGGACACCCCGCAGGACCAGAGGCAGGGTCCACACTGCATTCGTGCCGGAGTTGGTGGGCACCTGGGCTAGGATTGGTGCTTGTGGGATGAAAAGAATGGGATGGATGTGAGATGTTTAGAATGTGAAATGGACAGGACTCGTTAGGTTCACTGGGTTTTGATCTGGTATCTCCCCTTATTTCTTGGAAGGTTCATAGTCTATAAAGAGTAGGAATATTGCCAACTTCCTTGAGATGTCTTAGGGCAAGAGCAAGACAAGAGCCAAGGCGCATTTTCTGGAAAATGGGAATCCAGGACTTGTTGACAAGGCTTAGAAGTGAACTAACTTTTATAGGGAACCTATGATCAGACAGATAATATTGCATTACATATATTCTCTCATTTAATAGTCCAGCTGCTCAGAAGGGTAAACATTATTATTACCATTTCACAGGTAAAGAAACAGACTGGGAGAGGCTAAGAGAACTGTCTAAGCTACACAGCTGATGTCAGACAATAGCCTCAGTTTTAATCGATTAACTCCAAAGCGCAGAACTCTTAATCACTGGGCCTTACACAGCTCTCAAAGAGAATAAAGATGAAGTACTGGGAGAATTCAGAGCTAAGCTTTGAGGGATAGTAACACTTATTGATTGATATTGATTGATTGATTGATTGATTCATTCGTTCATTCATTCATTCATCCACTTAGTCTCTCAGTTTCAAACGATCTTTCTTGAGCACCTACCACTGGACAGCTACAATGAGAAGCTGTGTGTGTAGTCATTAGGAGCATGGATTCCAGTGTTCAACTCCCTGAGATCAAAACCTGCCTTTTCCTCTTCCAAGCTGTGTGTGTCACCATTGGCAAATGACCTCTCAGTATCTCATTTTCCTGCCTGTGACACAGGGATGATAATACTCATACTACCTCACCGGGATTTGGTGAGGATTAGATGGATTGATATAGAGAAAGCTCTTAGAACAGCAGCTGGCACCTATCAGCCATGCTACAAGGGTTCACTATGAGTATTTGGCAGTGATAAAAATAAAGTTCCTGCCCTTATGGAACTTACAGAAATAACACATCAGATGGTGACAAGGACGATGAAGAATATAAAGTCTCGGAATGTGCGGTGTGTTGGCAGCGGATGCTGTCTTAGAGATGTCCACCAGGGAGATGCCCTCTGATAAACTTGCTGTGATATTATTCCATGTCCTGGCCAGTTCCCTCACTGGCATTTGTGAGGAGCATTTTCTCCCTAATTCTGCCCCAGCCTTTGCCGAAGTGCTATTTTGACCTGTATGTGAACGATGCAATTGAAGTGCTGCTCTAACTAAACCCTGACCTGTCTCTTGCAGGAAGGGGAGCTTCCTGAGGACAACTGTTTTCACTGCCAAGGGTCGGGCAGTGCCACCTGCTCTCTGTGCCACGGCAGCAAGTTCTCGATGCTGGCCAACAGATTTAAGGAGTCCTATCGGGCCCTGAGGTGCCCTGCCTGCAACGAGAACGGCCTGCAGCCCTGCCAGATTTGCAATCAATAGCCCATGTCTCTTGCATGTCTGCTTTGGTGGCACCCTCCCTAAAGTTATTTCTAATAAACTGCCCCCTCCCCCTCCTCCTGCCTCTCCCTGCAAGGAGGCCAGAGCCACTGCAATCACTTCCACTGCTGGCAAAACTCAATTATCTGATGACATTTCGTGAGGCTGGTAACATCTCCATGTGAGTCTAAGTGGTAGGGGCATTTTCGAATTAGAGTCTGCTTTGAAACTGGTTCTAAAATTATCCTTCCAGGAAGGTGTGAGAGTATCTCACTTGACTTAGCTCAGTTTTCGCCTTGCGCCAGTGAACAAATAAATGTACACTTCAGGCAGCAGGCTGAAGTCATTTTCTAGTTGGGAGTTAAATTTTGCAAGATTATGCGTTAAGAAAGGAATAAAAAGGCACGTTTCTGATGAACTGAATTTCTGTTGCTTAGAATGCATCTCAAATCGTTATTGGTCAAATTGAATTTCTAATTAAGCAGAAGAGGAAAGGGACAGCCGACGCTGAATGTGCCAGAAGGCTACCACAGGCAAAATGGGGTGTTCGTTCTGGAGACAGGCGAGCTGAGGAGCCCTTCCTTTCAAAGTCCTAAGCTGCTCCTTTGTGACGTGCTTGGAAAATAACCACACAGGCAGCGATCAGTGCTACTCCTTAGGTTAAGATGAGATAAGACACTTTTGCGTGCCTCTACCTACTGAGGTTATAAGCCAAGTCAAAGCTATTTATGATAAATTTGGTGCTCAAGTATGTGTGTGTGATAGGACTTCTCCCAGCCCCTGAATTATTACCAAATAGAAAAAAATCTATTTTAAGTCTAAACTCTAGCCACGATTTCTTCATAAAGGACTATGGATATATTATAGGTTATCTACTGGCAACCTCTAAAAGAAAAATTAACCAAGGCTGATTTTCAGCAATTATGTTTTCACTGTCCGTGAGTACACATACTAAGGAAAGAGTCTTTTCTCCTAAAGTTGGTTATAAAATTAGAAAAAATATTTTTGTTAATGAACTTTTGGAGCCCTAACACCCACTCTCCACAGCCCTTGAGAATGACACTGTAAAATCTGTTCTCCCTTGAGACCCGTTGCTTTCCATAATGATTTTGATTTCATAACTTAATAATTTGTTATTCTCTAACATTCAGCCGTTACAATCATTCAACGGTGCGAGGCTTTTCAGGCAATATAAATACTTCTAACAAAAAAAAGATTAAAATATTTTTCAAAGCCATGATACATTTGTCCTTTTGTACCCAGAACTTACTACCATTCACCGGGTTTCTTTGCTTCCCTACTTAACTACCTCCTGCCTCTGGTTACGTTTTCTTACAGCTGTTGGCTCTTCTGCCTTTCCAGAATACCAGAGAAAGGAGTGATGTCAAGAGACCTTTCAGTGTATTCTACTTTTGACAGGAACATTTGACCACATTGTTTGAGCTCCCCTACATACAGGACGGTACTGGGAGGTGCTTGGTGTATAGTGTTACCCTGAGAGGCAAATTCCCCTTTGGAATCTCATGGAACTTACAGTTTTGGTGGAGACAGCTACATAAAGAGATAGTTACAATACAGTGTGACAAGCGCTGGGTTAGATAATTACAGGGAACACTCGGAGCACATAGAAGGGGCACCTAACTTAGCCTTCGTGATGTTAGCGAGGCTGCCCAGGGAAGGAGGTGTGAGCAGTGTCAGCTTCTGTTCCTCACCCCGTGCTCTTAAGAGCCTTTAGTGTTTTTCATAACAATAATAAATACATCTACTAATGATCACATTTTATTCATTCTGCAAGAATGTCTTATTATTGTCGTAGGAACACTTAACATGAGATTTACCCTCTTAACAAAATTTTAGGTATATAATACTTTATTGTTGACTCTCAATTAGTGTTTATGGAGCACTGAAGATATGTTAGTAAACTAAACAAACAAAACCCCGGCCCCCGTGGAGCTTACATTGTGGTGAGGGAATATAGACAACTAAATATATATACATTTGTAGGATAAATATAGACTATGTATTTATGCAATAAATATATAGAAAGAATTGAAATATATACATTTATGGGACAAATGTTTAATATATATTTATGCAATAAATATACCACATAGAATAAAAAGATAAGCATTTATATATAATAAAACTACATACATAGTGTATGGTTGTGTTAGAAAGGAATAAAAAGGCCGGGTGAGGTGGCTCACGCCTGTAATCCTAGCACTCTGGGAGGCCTAGGCCGGTGGATTGTTCAAGGTCAGGAGTTCAAAACCAGCCTGAGGGAGACCCCGTGTCTCTACTAAAAACAGAACGAAATTAATTGGCCAATTAAAAATATATAGAAAAAATTAGCCAGGCATGGTGGC
>VBSM01003190.1:9934713-9976061 GCA_008086735.1 Cheirogaleus medius | reverse complement strand
ATATGGAGATTTCCTGGAAGGGGTTGCAATTTTTAAATTAGTTTTCAGGGAGGTGTCATTGAAATAAAGGACTAAAGGAGTTGAGGGAGCGAGCTGGGCAGGCGTCTGGGGTAAGATCGTTGCAAGCCGAGGAAATGGAAGAGCTAGACCCCTAGGAAGCAGGCCGCTGCACGACCGAGGAGCAGCGAAGGGGCGGCGCGGCGGGACAGCGGCGAGCAGGCGCGCAGGTGGCGGGACGGGGACGCACGGGAAGGCGCAGTCCTCCGAAGCCAAGATGAGAACTTGGGTCTACTCTGAGCAGCGAGACCCTGCTCTGGAGCGGGCCTGTTTTCTGCCAACCCTCCACTCTCCCCTCCAAACTTCCCCCTTCCTGCTGGGGCCGGAGACCTGCGAACTACAGTTCCCAGACCCCCTTGCCTGCGGCTTCCTGGTGGCTCCTGCCAGTGGGAGGTGGCGCAGGGGACTGGCAGGTGGGGAAGGAAGAGCCTTCCTCTTTTCGGATCGGGCTCCTGGCAGCCTTTGCGCGGGGCAGTAGCGGGAGCCGCTGCAGCCGGCCCCGGGGATCCCACACTAGCCGCTTTAGTGGCTGCGATTGTAGGTTCGATGTCACACCACTTTCCCTTCCGTTCCTCCCGCCTAGAGGTGGTAGTGGCTTCCTGCAGGGACTAATCTTTGTCACCAATTCCCTGTAATATATTCCTTCTGTTTGAAATATCTAAAGTAGTTTCAGTTTTCCTGATTGGACCCCGACGGATATGAATGTTTGGAGCAGAGGAGGGTCATAATCTGATTTAGGTTTTAACAGGCCACTCTGGCTGCCCCGTGGAGAGGCGGGACCTCGGGGCAAGGGCGGAAGCGGGAGGCCAGTTAGGAGATACTGCAGTCGCACTAGTGACAGCTAATGGTGGCTTGGGCCGGTGGGGTACCAGTGGAAGTGGTAAAAAGTGCTCCGACTTCGGTTATACTTTGAAGGTAGAACCACAGGGTCTGTCTGCAGTCCTTTGTACTCAGAAATACTGCTACAACCCACTGTATGCAAAACATACATACCTGAGTTCTTTGCCTGTTTGTGATCTACAAACGTTTGCCACTGGGTCGGGCAGGGTTAGGGATAAGTTTAAGGACAAAATTAGTCAACTTGGTACTCCTACGACTACAAGAATCCCTTCAGAGCTAGAAACAAAACATGAAAGCTAAAAAATATCATCATAGTGATGCTGTGGTTAAAATAATACTATGTCCTTTGAAAGCTCAAAATATGTTTAAATGAATACATATCTTAAAAACAAAACATTTATCTACTCATTTATTCATTGGACAATTTTCTACTGGATTTCTACTTATGTTCAAGGCATAGGTCCTCAGAATAGATGAAGAAAGACTTCTATTTATGAGATTACAGTTTTGGGCCTCTAGTCAGCATAATAAATGAATTTGGCCTTCTGATTTGGGGAGGACACTATTGCTATTCTTTGTCACTTACTACAGTGACTTCTATTTCCTTTGCTTGGCCAAGGTAGCTGGGCCTAGTTTTGGGGCTGAGTTACAGAAAGTATGTTTGTATTTATTTTACGAACAAGCACATATCAGGACACTGTTCTAAGCACTTTACACTTACCAACTCCTGAATTGTCTTAACAATTGAATTAATTCAGTTTATCGATCATCTCTCATTACTGAAAGTTTGGTACTTGTTTCGGTGAGAATGAAAAATGAGCACAAGTAGTTTGAGGAAAAGGAAAGAGAAGTCTATGAATTTGTCAGCAAATGAGGAGGGCAGCAGACTAGCATCTCAAAAGACCACCATCCTGACTAAGCAGAAATACAGGAAGTTTAAAAGAGGGTTTTCCGTGGTTGGACTACTCCACCCTGATAATCTCGTGACCCTTATCTGAATGACTCTGTTGAGCCATCTCCTGTGGTTGAAGATACTAGAAAACAGATAGCAAAGAACATTTTTTCTGCCCCTTTGATTACTGGCTGTGGGCAGGAATACAGGTTTTAATTCCCCAAATGAGTGGGTGTTTTAGAGAGGCAACTTGTAAAACATTTCCCTGCCTTTCTTCCAACCTTTACCTCTGTTACACTCTTAGTCCCGCTTATACTTGTCCTTTCCATGGCATACCTGACCAGACTGAACATGCAGGCCCTGTCTGTGATCCTTACAAAACATCTTGCCTTCTAGGCCTTTGTGGAAGTAACAAACTATATTGAAAATGGGGGATCTTCCCAGGCGGCTGATGTTGCATTAGAGTAATGGGACAGCTTAGCAAGACATTTTTGCTGATTACGCTGGCCACATAGCACCATTCTGCTGGTTCCATCTTCCTTCTCTGCCTTTCCATCCCAGTTAACCATTATTCTTTTTACCCTGCTGGTGGAATGACTCATCTCTATGGCCCCTGCTTCCAACCGTGGCTCAACTTCAAGGCTTATCTATTCCTCACACTCAAAGATCTGCAAAGCTCAGGAGGCTTCTGTTCACTGACTCTACCCTTCTTGGAAGACACTTGTGGTTTGACATGGTAATATATTCTCCTCCTTGCCTGCCTTGGGGTTCTGTGGAGTGGGGAGGGCAGAATCCATAGACCTTAAATCTTTGTCCCTAGAGCAACTCTCCTTTTTTTTTTTTTTCCTTACTTTTATCTTTCAGGTAAGATCCCTGTTGAAGAGAGAGTTGCACATTTAAAATTTTTTGAAAACTGAGTTAGTGTTATAATTTGCCTTTCCAAATTCAACTGGCCAAAGATATCAATTAAGTTCATAGAAAAGATAATATTTTCCTGTTCTAAGTCTTCTATAAATATGAATCACTTTGGTAATATTAATATATTCATTTAGACGAGTGCTGGTGACATTTATAAAAAAAAATTCTGTGGTTCACTAGAGCTTAATTGGAGGGAATTTTATGCTAAAGGTAAATTTGAAAGAAATGTTCATGGTTGTTTTTATCACCTGTCCTCATTAGTTGCATCTCTTCATTTTCTAATTAAACACAGTAATTATAGAGAGTTCACATTCATGCAATTATGTGAGAGAGAAATGGAGTTATGTCAGTGTCAAAATTATGGCATATAATTACTGCCTGTGTTAAAGAACATATAAAACCCAGGGAAGAAAAGACCTGGAACTATAATGCAAAAGAATTCTCTCCTTGCTTGAGAGTCGGAGGGGGCAGTTAAATCAGGCCTTGACCAAACTAGAGTCAAAATTTATCTCCTTTAAAACTACGAGCTTCCCTTTTGTAACACTGCCCTTGGCATCACTTTTATCCAGCTCCCAAGCTCATTTTCCTTTATCAATGATTATTTCTCAGAGATTAGGGCCATTAATTCATATTAAGGTATAAATGACTAATAGACAATTGATCATCCCTATTTTTCTAGGTTTGAAGTATGACATTTTTTGGAGCCCTCCTAAGTATCAGGCCATGTGCAAGACACAAGCAGTCACAAATATGAAAGAGACACAGTATCCTCCCTCAAGGACAACACAGCCTCACAGGGAACAAGATATTTAAATGAATATTTGCAAAATAAAATAATGGGTGCTGCCATAGGAGAGGAAGAGCGTAGAGAGTGGTTAACTTTCATTGTTGGTCTCCTTCATTCAGCTCTGAGTTCCTTGAGGGCAGAAACTGTGACTCATCCATCACTCTGTCCCCAGCATTTACACAGTGCCTGGTGCATAGGAGCCGTTCAATAAATATGTGGTAGTTTGGTGTTTGCAGAGACATGACATTTGATTGTACATACAGGGCCTTCAGTCTTATGGGCCTTCGTCTTATGGGCCAATGCCTTGGGGAAATTTCACAGGTGGACAGTTTCTAAAACGGCTCCCAACAATCCTGTTATTCTTGCCCTTATGTATTCACTGTCCCCCTCCCTTGAGTGTGGACTGGACCTAGTGACTTACTTCTGACAGTAGGATATGGCACAAATGATGGGATGTTTACCTCTGAGATTGCATTATCACAGACTATGACTTTTTCTCCGGCTTTTTCTTGCCTGTTCGCCTGATGAACCCAACTGCCTTCCAGAGAGGGCCATGTGGCAAGGAGCCTCCAGCCGATGGCCAGCTAGGAACTGAATCCTGCCAACCATCACATTGGTGAGCTCGAAAGGGGCTTCTTCCCTAGTTGAGCTTGAGATGACTGCAACCACAGCTGACAACTCTATTGCAGTCTGTGAGTGACTGGGAGTCAGAATCACACAGCTAGACTGTGCCCAGATCTCTGACCTGTGGGATAGTAAACCATGAGATAATAAATGTTGTTTTGCCAGTAAACTAACTACACAGGGGATGATTTGTTACATAGTCATAGATAACCAGTACAAGGTAGGACCACCTTCTGGGTAGATCCTTGTTGATTGAGCCTTCATGCTCACAGGTTTTTTGCATGGAAAAGAATACTCAAAACCATTTGCTCTTTGTTTAATGCTCAATTTATTATATTAAGCTCATAAATCTAATACCAAAAGCTGAAAACCAGTTTTTCTTGAGGTCTTTAAATATTGATTAAAAATGTATCAAACGAATCATTTTAAACAATTTAAAGTAACTGCAGTTATATATTTAGAATGGCTAATCCTTTTAAAGACTTCAAAACCTTAATTCAAAAACATATAAAAACAAAGATTACAGAATTTATTTTGATAGTTTCACTTAAATCTACTTGAAAGCATCAATATCATGGATTTGATACCTTTCTTATTTCTTGGTTTTCTTTGCTTGTTTTGATATACCCTCAGGGTTTCAGTACTATTATTTTTATTTCTTTCTGAGGCCACAAAATTCTTAGCAGACCCAAAGAAAAGATTATCTTATCAGAACAGCATAGATTGCGGGACTTGGTTTATTGACTGATTAATTCTTGGTCAGATTTGTTTGCTTCTCCCAAGGTGGTTCTAACCCCAACCACCTTTTTATAGTAAGCTTTTCTACAGTTCAGTGACATCTGTTATGTCAGCAAGACTGCTTCAGGTCTTATCTTATGCCTAGGGTTTAATTTTGCAACCTAGTATCTACCCCTGAAATTGTTTTTGTAATTATCACTTGGCCATTGTTATATAACTGATTATCCTGTCATAATCAAATATTGATTTGGTCTCATAGCCTTAAAAACTGACATCTTCCTTATTAGCACTGAGATCTAATCTCCTAGGGGTTGAGTGATTGAGTCTGCATAGTTAGCATTCCTCTGTAGGTCATCGGGTAATTCATTACATTGGCAAACACCGTAGGATCCTCTTTCTTGTTGGTTATTTTCAGTGCTCACTCAAACTGAATAGTCCTTCCTGTTTTTAATGCCTACTTTTTCTAGGACTTTATGGCTTACAGTTTCCAATGTTTATTTTCCTTAAACAGATAGAGAGAGGCATATGACTATGCATCATAAATATACAAAATTCATAGAAGAAAGATCAAATCCTCCTAATTGTTAAAATCAGTAAAAAATAAATATGGTCTATTATATTCACTGTTTTCTATTACAATGAACTTTTGGGAAGACTTCATATTAACGTTTCTATTTTGAGTCATTTTGAATTCATGGCTTTTCACAAGACCCATCCTATTCCTATAATCCATCATGATGATGGTAATGATGATGATGGTGGTGATAGTAATTTTGATGTTCAAATTATAGCTTCATCTTAAAAAGCATATCATCTTTTCTTTTAAAAAATGGGCAAGACTAAATTATAGTGTTTAGGAGTGCACATTTGGATGATAAAACTATAAAAAATACAATGAAGCCATTACTAGACGAGTGAGGTTATACAGAAAGAGAAGGGGGTGTGATTGGAATGAGGCTCATGGAAGGGCCTCGTGGCAGTGGCACCAGGGATCAGTTTCCTGGAAGACAATTTTTCCATGGACTGGGGTAGGGGATGGTTTTGGGATGATTCAGATGCATTACATTTATTGTGCAGTCAGATCTCTCTGCTGATGATAATCTATATTTGCAACCTCTCCCCAGTGCTAGCATCACCGCCTCAGCTCCACCTCAGATCATCAGGGATTAGCTTCTCATAAGGAGTGTGCAACCTAGATCCCTCGCATGCATGGTTTACAGTAGGGTTCACGTTCCTTTGAGAATCTAATGCCGCTGCTGATCTGACAGGAGGCAGAGTTTATCCGGTAATGTGAGCGATGGGGAGCAGCTATAAACACAGATGAAGCTTTGCTGGCTGGCTCACTCACCTCCTGCTGTGCAGCCTGGTTCCTAACAGGCCACGGACTGGTACTATTCCATGATCCAGGGGTTGGGGACTGCAGCCTTATAGGGTGAGCAGCAAAGTTCTATTTTTTGACCTGGGTTTACATTTGATTTCTGTTCTCTCTCTCTCTCTCCCTTCTTCTCTCTCTCATGGTATCTGTGCTTTGTTTTCACAGTGAAAATTTTAACTTAAAAAACTGTCACCATATAGTTAGTGGGGGGCTCTTTATGTTGGCTCTCTTATTATTTACACCCTTTCCCTGACACCCTTGAAAACATCCTTGCTTTTTGGCAACAATAGGATGTTGGAGAGATGTTCTGATTTATTTTTTCTGTCTTAAATCATGGAATTAGCTATCCTCCAAGGGATTCTTTTTCCTTTTAGTGGGAAATATTTTAAAGTCTAGGAGCTGGTTTCTGGGAGTGCATGTGAGAATGTGGGGTGAGCCAGAATGCTATCGATGTTGCTGCTAGGCCACTCAGAGCTGAAGATACACTTTTTATGGTTGTTATTTCACATGATATTTCCAGTTTAACTTATGATGTTGCTATTCCATACTTTTCTTATATTATATAAGGTTTCATCAACTACAACCCTTTCTTTTGAATTGACAATTGTTTTGGTGTGTTGAAACTCCTGGATGGAGCCAAGACACACCTTCTATCAATTTTTCTCCTTGGCATAGTATTTTCCAAACTCTGTCATTCACATAATTCATAATTTTTGGTCATATTTGCTAAATTCATAATTTTGTGCCACCTATATTATTGTTTTCTTAATATTTTTATTTAATCAACATTAAATTGAAGCTCTTAAAAGAGTTAACTTTCTATTAAGCAATAATGTGCATACAATTGTAGGGTTTAATTAACTGGTCATACATTTTTCTAGTATACATTAAGATGAATACATAAATGTTGGGATTTGAAGGGACTCAATAAATGTCAATTCTCTCACTCAAGTCCAGCATCATCTGAAAGGACAAAAGTCGGAGAAGTGGACCTCAAAACATCAGCTTCGTTACTAATGAAAGCTGCATTGGGGGATGTGGCGTAGGAGCTGGACGATTATGGGATCCTCAAGAGTGGATCTCCGGCTTGGAGAGACGTATCCACCCACAGGGCTTCCTGGCACTGCGGCCCCATTGGCCTCACAGCCTAAGTTGTCCTCCCTGAAGGAGACAGATCCAAAAGGTACAAGGAGGGAAAGACTGAGCTACCATACTGAATTTTATTATTATGATTATTAGTTAATTACTTTATTTTATTTGACAAGTACAAATTGTATATGTATATGGTATACAACATGATGTTTTGAAATACATATACATTGTGGAATGGCTAAATCAAGCTAATTAACATATACATTACCTTAAATACTTACCATTTATTTGTGTGAGAACACTTAAAATCTACTCTCAGCAATTTTCAGGTATATAATACATTGTTATTAACTGCGGCAACCATGTTGTACAATAGAGCTCTTTGACTAAGGAGCCCTCAACTCTCACCCTTACTCTCCGGGCTCTGGTAACCACCATTCTACTCTCTGCCATTGATTCTTTTTTTTTTTTGAATTCTACATAATTAGATCATGCATTATTTATCTTTCTGTGCCTGGCTTATTTCACTTAACAGAATGTCCTTCAGGTTCATCTATGTTGTCACAAATGACAGGATTTTCTTCTTTTTTAAAACCAAGTGGTATTCCATTGTGTATACATGCCACATTTTCTTTATTCGTTCATTCGCTGATGGCTATTTCTAGGTTTTCCTCCAAATTCACTAATTGGGCAGGAGTGAGTAAGGGAGCAGAGATGTCCAGAAACATTAAGCTAATGGATATTTCTATAATTAAAATACCGATTCAGGGGGAATAACTACTAAAAATACATCTTTGTTCACGTATTGTGTCAAAGCATCTCAAGTATACCTTTTGGGAAGTTCTGCTATAGTAAACCATGTTATGATAAAGTGCCTCTGAATTTCACCTTGTCAGATACTGCTTGGGCACCTTTTGTGCACCTCAGATTATTTGTTGTATTTGAAGGAACAGATGTGATGTAAAAGAGTCTGTCTGAACCCAAGTCAGAGTGAGTCATATTTGTTCCTCAGTTTACCCTTCCTTTGCACTGGGGCCCTTCATTGCTTTCCCTGCTGTTAGAAAATACCCAAACTGTGTTTTCTTCTGTTCTCATACCAACACAACAACAATCAACACAGGAAACTTCTGTGACTCCATAATATGTAGAGATTTTTTTCCCACCAGCAAGCAAGCAATTGATTCTGCAGCAGACACCAGCTGGGTGTCCTCCCATTCAATTCTGACATTATCTACTCAGAGATAGTGTCAGATTCCACAGCTTGAGGGCTCAGACCCCAAGATTGCTCCCCTCTTCTGATGCCAGCCTGGGCCTCTGGAAGGTCTGACCATCTGGGTGCAAGTTGGGGTCCTCACAATCCTGCTTTGGGTTTAATTTGTGAGAGCAGCTGACAGAACTCAGGGAAACACTTAGGTTTGCTGACTTATTACAAAGGATAGTTCAAAGGATAGAAATAAACAACCAGATGAAGAGATACACAGGGTGAGGTCTAGAAGGGTCCCACGCACATGAGATTCTGTCCCCATGGCATTGGGGTGCAGCACCCTCCCATCACATGGGTGAATTTTTGTTCACTTTCTTGTCAGCCTCCATGTGTTAAGCTCTTGGAAGCCCTTGAACTCTGTCCTCCTGGGCCTTTTGTGGAGACTTCATTGGATAGGCATGATCGAAGCATGGACACCCGTATGCAAAGGTAATTGGACAAAAAGAATGTGATTCAGTACAATAGACTGACTGCATGGGGAAACCTAGAAAGGCCTGTCTGTCCAGATTCTTCCTGGCCTCTCTGTGCAGCCTTCCTTCCTCCAGGTGTGGGGCAGGACCCTCTCTGGAATGAAGGTCTTATGATCCCTAATCAGTCCTGCCTTGGGCAGGTGAAAGGAGGGTTAGGAGAAGATCAGAGAGAGAAATCCTGTTTTCTGAGGCCTAAAGTGCCCCATCATTGTAACAAAGACTGCCTATGGGAGTATGAGCTGGGAAACATGGATGAAAACACACACACCTCTCTCTCAAACATCACACCTGCCCCTTCCCACACCCATTTCAGTACCTTGCTGCTCAGACCTTCTTCCCCTAGAAAACTATGTGGGAAGGGAAAGGGCTTGTTAAACTTACTTGCACTGAGGCTTAATATGTTATACCTCACCTTTCTATTACACTTCATCTGCAAACCTCTCCGTATTCCTTTGGTTTTATTATTGCTATCATCCGTAGTACCACCACAACTGCCCTCTGTCATTTTTGGCCTTCAGTCTGGTGTGAGATCAGTCTTTTAAAATTGGTCTTCCCAGACAAGAAGCATCTTAAATAAATGCTTTAAAAGTGCTTGCCATTAATAAAATAAAATAAAATGCATGCCATTAATTGCTACCTGCTATTACAAAGAAAATTTCCTCTTTTGTTACTTACATTGTGAGGGGTATTGGCCTTAAAGGATGCAATTTTACCAAACAAAAAAGAAAATGAATAAAATCCTTATTGGGTTTTTAAACAATGAAGGTGAAGAGGATAAACACAGGAGCTGGGTTGATTTGGAGATGGAAAAAAACTGGGCAATAAGGGTCTTTTCTCTTTTCAGTTTTTTTCTTTTGACGTATGAACTCAGGACAGCTAAATTTTTCTTTCACATCATATTAGGTAGGAGTCTCAGTTTAAAGTGATAGAAAACTCAAATTAAGTCAAGCACAAAAGGAGATTTATTGGAAGGATCCTGGTGAAGCTCAGAGAATCCGAGAAATAGATGCAGGAAGCAGGGTAACTCACAGGATGTCGGGACTGGACATGGAGACCCGGCGCCACCAGAATCTCTCTTCGTCTTTCATCTGTGCTTATTTGTATCTGGTGTGATGGGTTAAATTTTGTCCTCCAAAGAGAAGTTGAAGTCCTAACCCCCAGTACCTATGAATGTTTGTCTGATTTGGAAAGAAAGCTTTAGGAGATGATCAGGTTGAAATGACGCATTGGTTTGCTAGGGCTGCCGTAACAAAGACCCACAGACAGGGCAGCTTCAACAACAGAATTTATTTCCTCACAGCTCTGGAAGCTAGAAGTCCAAAGGGAAGGTGTCAGCAGGGTTGATTTCTCCAGGGTTTGTAGATGGCTGTCTTCTCCCTTTCTCTTCACATGCTCTTCCTCTGTGCACGTCTGTGTTCTAATTGCCTCTTCTTATAAGGGCACCAGTTATATTGGATTAGGGCCCACCAATATGACCTCATTTTACCTTAATTCCTTTCAAAGGTCCTGTCTTTAAATACAGTCACTGGGGATTAGGACTTCGCCATATGAATTTCGGGGGACGCAAATCAGCCTGTAACAGTTGAGGTCATTAGAGTGGCTCTTTGTCTAATAGTGTTCTCATAAAAATTTGTACCCAAAGACAGACATGCATAGAGGGAAGACAATGTGAAGACACAGGGAGAATGCCATCTACAAGACAGGAGAAAGGCATGGAACAGATTCTCCCTCACAGCCCTCAGGAAGGACCCATCCTGCCAACAACACGTTGATGTCTGACTTCTGGCCTCCAGAGCTGGGAGACACATTTCCCTTGTTTAAGCCACCCAGTTTGTGGTACGTTGTTACAGTATCCCCAGAAGATGAATACATCTGGCTTTCTTTCCTTGTACAGGTGGGTGGGCTTTTTCTCCAGGTGGTGGCCAGTGTGAGCCATGGCTCCTCTCTCATCTTTCAGCACACCATGTCCTCTCCACTGTCACCATTGAGCCTGAATCTAAGCTGCTCACCACCTCCACCCATATCCCTGAGGTCTTAGCCACCAGGGTCTCTTGTTTGGATTATGGCAATAGCGTCCTGAAGGAGGACTCAAATAATAGTCACCAACACAGAAGACTTCTGGGACCAAATGTGTATAGGTTTCCCCCACACATTGAGCAAACAATCAATTCTGCAGTGGATACCAGCTGGGTGTCCTCCAATTCAATTCTGAGACTATCTACCTGGAGATAGCATCAGATCCCACAGGGTGAGGGCTCACTGCCCCAAAACTTCCCTCCAGCCCCCCAGACACCAGTTGCAAGTCTGGGCCTCCAGAACTTCTGAATGATTGGCCTCAAGTTGAGGTTCCCATGACTCTCCTTTTGGGTTTGACTAATTTGTTAGAGCAGCTCACAGAACTCAGGGAAACATTTATGTTTAGCAGTTTGTTATAAAGGATATTACAAAGGATACAGATGAAGAGATGCACAGGGTGAGGTGTAGGGGAAGGGGCACGCAGCTTCCATGCCCTCCCTGGGTGCCACCCTGCAGGAACCTCTGTATGTGCAGCTGCCCTGAAGCTCTCCTAACCTAGTCCCTTTGGGCCTTTCGTTGGATGGACATGATTGACAACTGTGTAGAAATGTGACTGGACAAAAGGGTATGATTTAATACTAACAGATAGAGTGGGGAAACCCAGCGAGACCTGTCTGTTTAGATTCTTCTTGGCCTCTCTGTGCAGCATTCCTTGCTCCAAAGTATGGGGCAGGGCCCTTTCTGGAAGGTGGGTCTTATGACCCACTGTCAGAAGGGTGGGGAAGTTTAGAGTCCTGCCTTGGGCAGGACTCCTCACCTTGGGCAGGTGAAAGGAGAGTAGGAGGTCAGAGAGAGAGAGAGATTCTGTTTCCTGAGGCCTGCTTCTGAGGTTTAAAATGCCACAACATTATAACAAAAGACTGTAACAAGGGCTATGGGAGTTATGAACCAGGAACTGTGGACAAAAATCAACATATATATATATATATGTCATAACATCATACCTCTTAATTGATATCTTTCTTCCCTTTGCCTCCCCATAGTCATTTCTCTACACAGTAAGTAGCCAGTGTGATTGTGTTAAAATATACAATTGAGATCATGTCTCTCTTCTGCTCGAAACTCTCAATAGCTTCCCATCTCAGACAGATAAAAACATCTTCACCATGGCCTAGAAAACCCTTTGTAACCTAGATCCTTGTTTTCTGACCTTTCAGGACTCTGCTCCAGCCACCAGCCTCCTCCCAGTTCTCAAACACACCAGGAAAGTGCCTATCTCAGAGCCTTGAGACTCGCCATTCTCTCTGCCTGGAGTGATCACTCTCCAAATACAAGCATGACTTGCTCCCTCTCTTTTTTCAACTCTTTAACTTAAATGTCACTTTCTCAGGGAGGTCTTCCTTGGCTCTTTTCTAAAGTTTGAACTTGTCCTCTGCTATTACTCTTCATCCTTTCCCCCCACTTCATTTTTTTCACTGTAGCATCTGCGCTTACATACTAAGTATTTTACATTATTTATTTTGCTAGGCATTGGGATTTGGTAGACCTTCTAGGGTCTCTGTGACATGTTGGATGGTCTGATGGCCTGCTAGCTCCTTGCCCTGAAATGTTTCCTCTCTGCCTGATTGAAGCTTTTGAAATTCCTTTGACTCACTAATCAATTTCACCCTTAATTGGGGGAAGAGAAGTCTGGTTCAATGATGCCATGGGTCCTACTTATCCTGACACTGAATCTATTCTGAGATTTTGCTTTGTTCTCCTTTAAAATTCCTATTTTGTAACCTGGTTCCAATAACTATGCCCCTGTTACCTTCCCTGGCCAAGTCTCTAGCTTGTGTTTGAAATCTCAAGTTGCTGGAAGGGAATTTAGAGATAATTTTGGCCCATGGTCATTTTGTTGATGAAGTAACTGAGGTGCAAGGGCAGGAAGGAATTTGTTCAAGGTCATATTCTATACTAAGTTTATTCATGAATTTACTCAACATATACTGTGTGCCAGGCATTTTAGTAGGCACTGGATAAAGAAGTGTGACTAACACACGGTTCCTCCCAGTCTTGAGAACTTCACGGTCCAAAGGAGAATTTACATCACAGGCAATTATAAGATTGCATTAAAAAATATCAGTGATAGAGAGATGGTCGGTGGTCAGAACAGAGAATTGAACCAACACGAAGAAGGTGAGAAAAGCAGAGAGAGGAGAGGGCAAGGAGAGAGGGTCAGGACTGAAGCTCCATGTCCACCTAAACTCCACATTCATTCAACCAAAATGTGCTAGACGTCCACTATGTTCAAATCATTATGCCTTGCTTTGAAGATACAAAAGATATTTGGTGTTTTACAAAAGCTCTTTGGTAACATAGTTGGTATCTTAAAGACCAAATGAGGTCATGGACTTCTAAGGTTGGCCAGCAACTTTCGAAACTCAAGTCCCTGACCAGTTAAGCCACCCAATTTCAAAGCAGTGGAAATTTGTTTCACGGTTCCTTCTCTCTCCCTCAAGGGACACAGCAAGTTAAGGTTACTGTTGCACGAACTGGCTGTGATGTTGAGCCACCAGATTAGAGGCCTCATATTGTCAAACCTGGCACATATTTCACCTTCAGAGTGCTGCGATGTCCTTGGAATGGGCAGGTGATGTTTGTTCTGACACAAGTCACTTAGCCAGCCAGCTCCAAGTAGAGTCAGCAGGTGCTGGGTCCTTTAACCTTTCAGGACGCAGCCTTGGCCTTTCATGGTCACTTAATCAGGAGTTGGTGAGCAGCTGCACATGGATACATTCTGGAAGAAACTGATGGTCAGAGTGGAGTGGGGGTACAAGGCCCAGTGCCCAGGGCCCATCCTGCAAGGGGGCTTGTGTGTTACACCTAGTTTCCGGCTACTTTCTGGTAACAGACAGAGGCAAACACAAGATACCATAAACTCTGCAAATAAATGATCTCTCCTTTGTGGGCCTGTGTACTCTCTCTGGGAGACTGTTGTATGTTTTCCTGTAAGGAAGGGTTGGGATATAGTAGAGTTGCTTTTATACCTACATTTGACACATATAAGAGCTTTGGCCCCTCACCCTCTACCCCATTCCTCCCTCAGTATTTCAAGGAATTGCTGCCCATAGGTTTAGTAAGGTGGGGATTAAGAATGGATTATTGGATTTAGTAGCTATTTGGTCCTTGGTGACCTTGACAACAGTAGTTTCAGTGGAGTGGTAGGGGCCACAACTGGTCGGAACAGGTTCAAGAAATCATAGGCCACTCTTCTGAGGAGCACAAATGGAGCAGAGAATTGGAATGCGTCTGGAGGAAGATACGGGGTTAAGAGTGATCTTTTTAAAGGTAGAAGAAATCACTGTGTACTTGTGTGCTGGTTGGAATGGTCCAGTAGAGGCAAAGCTGATGATGCAGGAAAGAAGGGGGACATTGCTAAAGAGATGTCCCTGAACAAGAAAGAAGACAGGAACTTTTAGTGATGTGCTAGATAGAGCTGGTGGTTCAACATAGCTGTTATTAAATATTGAGTTATAGAAATTATAATGAAATACATTATATTTTTTAAAGTAATAAATATCCCAAATTCATCCCTTCCTCATTATGTTACTATGTTTTTCCATTGTCTATGTTTCCATTGTCTACTGTGGTTCTCTGTGGCTCTTGTACGTGAACGGTGGAAATATAAGATGATGGCGTGATCCTGGCTTCTCTGCCTGACTCTACTCACTCACTGAACTGCCAAACCTGATGTCACTTAGTTGGCAATTTGTGCTTAGTGACATCACGTCGATAGCTCTAAACATTGGCAGGAGTATTTACACAACAGAAATCAGCAACCCTTAGAAATCAGGGCTTCGTTTGTTTCTTAAGAGCTGTTAAACATTTGTCAGGCCACCTCAGAATTCCATGAACAAGCAGAGAAACTGGACTTAAACTAAGTGCTGAAAGTTCATCCGCAGGAACCGGAGAGAAGGCTGGGCATTTGGACTGGTGGGTAGATAGGTGTGGCAGAGAGAGGTTACTTATTTACTAAGTGAAAAATGAAGATAATGACCTAAGGCTGGGCGAGCAGGTGTTGGAGGTTTGGGGTGAGAGGAGTATGGGAGAGTAAGTAGATTAGAGACATTTAGTATTTTAGTAGTGTATTTAGCACTACTGAAAGTCCCCTTGAGGTTCGTGGTTATGAATTTAAAAAGAAGCCTGTCACCGTGGGTGTGCATTTTCCTCCAGCCTATTTCAGTGCCTGGGGGAGGCAGGAAGAGGAGAGGCAGATTTATCCAAGGCCAGGGTGTTGCCGGACCAGCATGACTATGCAGGGCCCGGGCAAGCAGTGGAGATTATAAAACCATAAATGCAGAAGTCACCACCTCAGAGACCTTCCATGTTCGTCTAGCTAAAATCATGCCCTAGCCCCAGTAACTTTAACCCATTATTCTGCTTATTTTCCTATCTTGTTGATTGGGAGTGAAATCTGGCTCATCCATCCCCTAAGACAGCAGGGACGGTGTCTTATTCACTGCGGAATCCCCTGTGCCCACCGCAGTGCTTGGCACACAGTGGGCGCTCGGTAATATGTCGAGTAATTTATTGAATAAATAGATCAACGTGCTCACATCCGCGGGCTGGAGTAAAGAACACGCACGTTCTTTTTGCATCCTTTGGTTCCTTGCTCCGTGGTGTTTAACCTTTTGCGAGCAAAGGAGCTTCCCTACCGAGTCGGATACACTAAGACACCGTTCTTCACTTCCCGAGGCTCAACCCCAAGCCTCAGAGGCAGCTGTCCCGCTCGCTCGGTCGGGTGAGTCAAGCTGGCCTTTGTCACACCGGAGTTGACGCGTTGTGACTTTGTTTTCAGCGCGGGCGACAGCAGTTTAGGGCTCCGTCTGTGACTCCAGGCGGGGATGACTTAAAAGCACAAGCTCCAAAGTCCAACAGGGCTCCCAGGGTGCGGCAGGGAGGGGACCGGGGACGACAGGCGACAGGGGCCGCCCCGCGCTGGGGGCCGCGCTCCCGCCTCCGCCGCCCTCCCCACCAACCCGGACGGCGGCGGACGGGGGCGTGGGCGGGACCTGCTGTGAGTTTGCCCCGGTGGTCAATAAAGTTTCGCAAGTTTGAAAAAGGGGCGGAAAAAGTGCGCGCCCCTGCGACGGCCGGCCGTGGGCGCCCGCGGGCCTCGGCGGAGCGCGCAGCCCGGCGCTGGCGGAGGCGTGGCGGGCGCGCGGGGCCGCGGCGCGCGGGATGGGGGTCACGGTGGACGTGCGCCAGGTGTACAAGTACCCCTTCGAGCAGGTGGTCGCCAGCTTCCTCCGAAAGGTACCGGGCGCCCCGTGGCCCGTGCGGGGCGCGCCGCCTCCCCTGCCCCGCCGTCCGCGCCCCCCGCGCCCGCCGCCCTCGCCTCCCCGTCCCCGCGGACGGTCGCCCCGACCCTGTCCCTCCACCTCCACCGCGGGCTTTGCTTCGGGCACGTGTGGGGCGAGGGTGGAGGCGGATTTCCTCGAAGTCTCCCCTTCCAGGGGGAGGGACAGGGCGCCGTGCTTGGCATCACGTCCACACCCCGCCGCAGCTGGAGGGAGAGGCTGTTAGGTTAGAAAGCGCTTCAGGGAAACCGACTTCTCCTCAGGGCCCTGCTGGGGTGGCGGATGCCTGGCTGCTCCGTCTGTCTGTCCGGCTCACCACTCACCCCTGAAAAGCTAGTGGCGGCCGTTGAAGCCATCGTCCTGGTTTCCTCTGCATTATCACTCCGTTGCCCTCCACTTTCTCTGTTATTCAGCAGCTGGGCAGGTGACTTGCCCTCCTTGTGCCTTAATTTTGTGATCTGTACCATGCGGAAAATAATAGTACCAACTCATAGGGTGGTGGTGAGGATTCAAATGAGATAATTCATATCAAGTGCTTATCACAGCTGTCGACTTAAAGGAAAAAAAAAACAGGCAAAATTAAATATAAGTAGAGAGTTTATTTGGGCCAAGTTTGAGGACTGCAACCCCGGAGCATAGAGTCAGGTTGCTCTGAATACAGCTCTGATTGGCAGCAGTTACAAGTTACAGTTTTTAAAGGAAAAGATGAGGCAGTTCCTAAGCTGTTTACCAAGGATTTACATTAAAATAACCCAAGCTGTACATTGTTTTCTGTGTCACAAAGTCCAGGGACTGAAGATGATGGGCGAGGCAGCAATTGCCACCAGGCATGGAGGGTGCGTGTGACCGAAGTTGCTCTGGGCCTGATAAATTTTGGATACCTCAACCTACTTCACATAGTTCAGACTGCTCAGAGCTATTTTTCTTTTCTCACAGAGACTGATGTTAGTAAGCGCTCTCTAAAAAAATATTATTGATGTTGTTTGCACTACTACAACTAATTTCAGTACAGACATTGAACCCTGGCCTCAAATACTCAGTGGTCCTCTTTCATCCCAAGGGCTGTTCCTAGGACTGTGGCTCGTGATAATAGGAAAATGGAAAATGTCTTTGAAAAATCGAAAGCACCTGGTCCCGGGAGGTGGGACCCTTGGACTCTGGTCTGGCTCTATGTTTAGTTAGTTCTATGGATGACTTTGGCCGTGGGTCCTCTCTCCAGGCCTTAGTTTCTTCTGCGTCTGTAACACAAAGGTGTGTTTTGGAAGATCTTTGAGGTTCCCTTTCAGCTTTCACATTCTTAAGGCAGATTTGCAAAAATTGCAGTTTGCCTTGGGCAGCAGCCACTGGACATTGAACTCCGTATGCAACCTGGAAGCCAAGCTAAGGGAGATGCTGGGGAAATGAAGGTCATTTGTTAAATGAAAAGGCCTGGCCTCCATTAGAGGAGGTGACACAGTTGGGGGCCCTGGTCACAGAGGAGTGGGTAGGACACTGGTTAACATGATGTTGCTATGGAGACCTTTTTTAGAGGGACTGTCAGCTTGTTGATATTATTCATTGATCTTCAGTATCTAGAATAGTGCCTAGTACTTCCTCGGGACTCAAAAATCTGATGAATGAATAAATGAAGGAAAGAATGAATTATGGATCTGATATAGACTTAGCCTTAGGCCAGGCTTCAGGGCCCAAAAAAGTAACAGCCAACACCCCATATTTTGTTAAGATTGGCTCATTTGGAAAGTCTGGGCTGTCATCATCAAGAGGCTATCTCTGCCTTCTCATAATTCTCAGGGCACTCTGTCTAGGTCTCACTGACCAGCTACAGGGTCAGATGGTTACTTCTGTATGTATCTTGTTCCCCCACTGACTGGACTCTAAGCTTTTTTAAGGCCGGATTTATTACTGCAGAAGCACATAGCACAATGCCAACCTCTCATTTGTAGAGTACTCGGCACATGTCAGCTTCTGGTAAATGCTTTTCTTTCATTTATTCTATTATAAATAATTCTTATCTTCTGTGTGCCAGGCTCTGTGCTAGGTGCTAGAAAAACACGGGAGGGTGCCACAGACAGACCCTCTTCTCGTGGACCTGATGGTCTTTAGTGGGTGAGACTGACACTAATAAATGATGAACACATGGACACGTAATTCCAATTGATGATATGTATGAGGAAAATGCATGGTGTTGAGTACAGCAGTGAGGCCTGCTGAAGTCCAACAGGGTGGTCTTTAGGAAAGGCTTCCCTGAAGAAGTGGCATTTGTGAATGATGGCTGACGAATGAATAGGAGTTTCCTAGGCAAGCCAGGTGTGCGTGTGTGTTTGCCGTACTTTATCACATTTAGTCCTCCTATCAGCCTGAGGAAGTAGTTATGATTGACTTCCATTGCACAGTACAGAGAAACTGAGGATCAGAGAAGTCTAAGCACAGCTAGCAGGTAGGAGAGCCAGGATTTCAACACATCTGAATCCAAAGCCTACACCATTAACCACCAGGCTGTGCTGCATTGCACATAATGGGCACTGAAATGATTTTTGAGGGATTAAAATTTCAGAATCAATCTCAGTTTCCTTTTGTCCACAGTCTTCTCTTAGGGTTTACTTATTTGAGTCGGACCCATTGTGCCTCATATAAAGGTATAGCTTTGATGTGTATTAGGGTGAGAGCATAGAGTGTTTAAGTTACCTATTGCTAGGCAACAAATCACCCCAAAACTCAGTGGCTTAAACCAATGACAGGCTTTTGATTCTCATGATTCTGTGAGTTGACTAAGCTTATCTGGTTGGTTTTTGTGTGCCATGTGGTATAGCTGAGGTCACTTAAGTAGCTGCATTCAGTTAGAATCTGGTATAATTCTTATAAAATACTTAGCAATGTGCCTGGCAGTTAGGGAATAAGAACTAAGGAGGACATTTTGGAAGACAACACTGGAGAAAGGAGAGACAAACATTTGCCGACTGAAGGTCTAGCAATGGAGACAGTGTTAACACCATGGATGACGCTATATTTCCTTTCTTTCTGTTCACTCACAAAACAGACCTTCAAAGATTCTCTGGGAGGAGCTATACGCCTGTTTATAAGCTGTCAATAAATCCATTTGCTGTGTGAATTCTCTCCTTTTGTTATTTAAAGCCATGAACTGGAAGCCACTACAACTGGATTCTGATCATTGTGCTTTCACTGTTAGGTTGGGTGGCTGTAGGAAACGGTCTACACTGTCTTGTGTTGTGTTCTTGCACAAATTAGAAAAGGCATCATTTAGGGGGTCTACACCATGAGCTCACAGTACATAGGGCTAGTGGAAAATAGATGGGGCTATTTATGCAAATTAGAAAAAGAAGCTTCTTCCTGTAGGTGGATGTAGCCCTTGGCTGACTGGTCCACTTGATTGGGAGCCCTTGTGCAGTGAGCATCATGCGCAACTGCATAAGACAGCCCTAATTTCTCATCTGTGAAATGGTAATGCCATGTACTCCACTTACCTCCCAGGGTTGTTGTGAGAATATCAAATTTGTAACAGTTTGGAAAGTATAGCTTTTTGTAAGCCTAAGGTATAGGTAGTAAGAATTGTCTTTTTGGCAAAATATGCTCTTATTTTTCTTTTGGTCTTTATTTTTTTGAAAGAAAAGCATTTGGCAGAAGGGATAATCCTACGAGAATCTCTGGGAAGCATTTAATCTGATTTTGCACAATGGTATGTTTGAAGTTGCTTTAGCACTGAGGAAGTTCTATTTTAAATCGAATCTACTGATCTATGGATTTTGGTATGTTAGGATTTGCCTTCCAAGTTATAATATTCTACTATTTTTAAAACCTGAAGAATGTTTGCTCTTCTTACATCTGCCTGTTAGATACCACAGGCAAAATATTAGCTGCATGCTTTCAAAGCTAAGTGCCACTTTGAAAACAAACAATACAATACTCTTTGTTCATGGAATGTAGTGTTTCTCAGTGAAGTCTTCATGGAGCAATGCTATGAAACCCAAAATGGTTTATTCATTGGATGTTAAATGTGCACTTTCCAAGAACTACAGAGTCAACTATAGAGTATAGTTTGGTTTCTTCCTTTGTATGACTTAGCTTTTTAGCTCTCATCACTTACAGTTGTTTTCTTCCTTTTACTTAAAATCATCTACAAGGAGAACACAAAGTTGTATAGATGAATGTTGCAGTGTAGAAGACAGGTCTTCTCTGGAAACTTGCATAGGCCTTTTTCATGGGCTTGCCTTGTATGAGCTGGCTTCAGAAAGAACTTAAATTTCATCTACTTGAAATTTAAAGTCATTAAAAAGGACCCAGAGAGCCATTGTGTTGACTGAATTTTCTTGTTTATATTTAAATGAGGCCAAAGAAGTTAAGGTTTTCTTACTATAGAGTTATTCAGGTTGATTTTCTTTTCATGCTATAGGCAAAGAGTCATTGTGAATCAAGTGTAAGCTTTGTGGGTAATGATTTTTGTCATTTGTTTCTGATGTATCCCAAGTACCCCGGGAGATCCTGGAACATAGTAGGTAACTCAGCAAATCTTTGTTGAATGAATGAATGAAACATGCTCTGCTGGGGAGAAGCCCTATGTAATTTCAGACTGAAGTCAGTATAGAGTTCAGAAACATGTCCTTACTTTGGGTACTGTAATAAAATGGACAGATTAAAATAATTCCTTTGCTTCAACAGACTGACCCTGGGTGTTATTTATTCTGGCTGGGAGCCTGATGTGCTGAATGAAATGGTTTGAATGTTTACCTTTAAGCTCATAAAGGCGATTTATGAATGGCTATTTCCATTTAGAGTAGAAAGTTGATTGGGTAATTAATAATGTTTCCATTTCTGATCCTGTCTTTTCTCCCTTGCAAATCTGATATGTGTGTGGAACATCTCTCCCTGTGGAGCTCCAGAAGTATTTCGGGGTGAACCTGCATTTCTAAAATAAATGATTTGATAAACCTAGTTTAACATAATGGGTTTTGTTTTTCACATGCTGTACTAGTCTTTCTTCACTTTTATCTTCCTGTCCTCAGTTCTACTAGAAGATTAGGCATGACATGAAGGAGAATGGTGCAGACGTGCAGAACGTGGGCTCGGACATCAGATGGGGCGGGGAGACGGGGAAGGAGTGCTGCTAGCCCTGTGAGGTTGGACAGGTCAGTTCATTTTTCTATGCCTCACTTTCCTCATCTACAAAGTAAGAATACTAATAACTATCTTCTCGAATAGTTGGAGAAGTTAAATTGGATAATGCATACAGTTGCATATAATATACTTAGCTTAATGTCAGCACACAATAGGTGCTTGAGAAGTACCTGTTGAATAATAATGATGATGATGATGATTTATTGCATGTATTTCATGAGTCTGAAAATAAAAAGCTGAGAAAGGTAGTCTGCAGAAATCTTTATTAAATTGGAGTACTAAAGGGGAGAGTATGCATGAATAAAGGTACACATTTGAATTATGAATATTTTCTAAATTCTATTTAAATAATTTAAAAATGTACTTAGAGACTTATCTAGTGGAGATTGTAGCTTAATCACTGTATAAAAGGTAGAAGATATTTAACTATCCAAGTACTAATAGTTATACATTCATTGTATGTCTACTAACTAACAGACATTCATTATAAGTCTGCGCATCACTTTGCTTCACGAGATGTGAAGATAAATAAAACATGGACTTGTCCTCAAAGAGCTCATTGTCAAGGGCGAGGGAGGGAAATATATAGATTTTTGTGATAAAGGCTTTCTAAGGGGCATATGGCAGATATATAGAATGGGGCAAGATTCATATTTTAATTATAAATATATGCAAGCTTTTGAAATACTTAGAGTCCGTTTGTTGTCTTTTTTTCCCCTAAAGTAAATATTCTCTCTTGCACTCTTACTTCTCCGCTGCAGCCCTTTCCCTAGTGCTAGTGTGGAGCAAAGTGTTAGAGAGTCTCTTAAACAAATTCTGAATGGGTTAAGCATGAGCTTGTGAGTTTCTTTAGTCTAGAAAAATCAGAAATATTATCTTCTAATAATTTTTAATCATTTTAATATTTTTGGATTGCAGATCAATGCCAGCAATATAGTTTATGCCACACCACACTACATTACAAAACAGAAAATAAAGTCTCGACATTTTAACTTTTCAAAAGTACTAATGTTGTTTAGTAGCAAAACCAGCTACATTTATTGACACCTGCACAATGCTATATTATACTTTAGTGAAATTGTTTCTTTAAGTCCTATCACAACTCTTTGAGCTAAGTATTTATGCTCATTTTACAGAAGAAAAAACAAAGGCAGATTAAAAGGATTTGTCCAAGACTCTCACAGATGGATTTCAAGTTCAAATCTCTTGGACTCTAAAATTCATTCTGTTTTTCAACATTCTGTGTCTTTATTTTAATTTTATTTTTTATTTATTAATTCTTCATTTAGAAATAATTTGACTTATAAAACGTTCCCAAAACAAAGAATTCCCATATACTTTTTCCCAGGTTCCCTAAACCACAGTGTAATATTTAAAACCAGGAAATTAACATTGATACAATGCTGTTAACTAACCTATAGACCAAGGGTGGGGAACATGTGGCCTTCTAGGTCTTTAAGTGCAGCCTTTTGACTGAATCCAAATTTTACAGAACAAATCCTTTTATTTTTATTAATGCATTTTTGTTCATCTTTTATGTTTTTATTTTATTTTTAAAAGGATCTTATTTATTTATTTTTGAGACAGAGTCTTACTCTATTGCCTGGGCTAGAGTGCTGTGGCATCAGCCTAGCTCACAGCAACCTCAAACTCCTGGGCTCAAATGATCCTCCTGCCTCAGCCTCCCAAGTAGCTGGGACTACAGGCATGAGCCACCATGCCCGGCTAATTTTTTCTATATGTTTTTAGTCGGCCAATTAATTTCTTTCTATTTTTAGTAGAGATGGAGTCTCGCTCTTGCTCAGGCTGGTCTCGAACTCCTGAGCTCAACCAATCCGCCCACCTCCGCCTCCCAGAGTGCTAGGATTACAGGCGTGAGCCACGGTGCCCAGCCTAAAAGGATCATATTTAAAATACCAAAGAATAAAATAAAGTTTCATTGAAATAATCCTCTCAGATTGACCGGCATAATTAGAACATTAGTAAGCCATAAGGGCTAAATTGATGGCAGCTAATGCTCATGGTTTAGTTCTAACTTCCCCTGCCTGACTAGCACCACTACCGCAGTAGGCTGGTGGGTGAGAGTTTATGGGGGTCAAGTACGCCAGTCTGTTATCGGCTTTTGACAAAGGTGCACTGTGTTTCTGTTTGAAGTGGAATTTGTGAATAGTTACACAGCTCAACAGTATTTTTTAATTCTGTTTGCTTAATGGCCCCTCATGTCAAAGAAGACCAAGAGAACACTGAAGGAAGAAAACAGATTTTTAAATGAGGATCTGGAATTACAGTATTATCTTGTTTCTGCTAAAGATAAGATGATTTGCTTGCTTTGTGATGCTGCAATATGAACAGTAAAGAAATTCAATGCTCATCAGCATTATAGCACTTATAAGGACCACAAATATTTTAAATTAGAGAGAGTGGTGTGAAAAGTTGTATTGCAGAAATTAAAAGACGAAAAGCAAAATCAAAGACAGTTCTTTCAAGCAGCAATAAGACCTGGAAATAATGCCTCTGAAGCAACTTATAAAGTAGCTTTTTATATACTTAGGAAAACAAGGGAAGCCATTCAATGATGTAGAAATTATGAAAGAATGCATTGTTGAAGTTATAAGATGCTTTGACCCCCCAAAATGTTTCAAAGTATAATACAAACAACTGCCTCTTTCAAGGAGAACCGTAATTGATCGGCAGCATGAATTAGCCTTAAACTTAACAGAACAATTTCATGCAATACTTTAAAAGAAAAATATGTGTTAATATGTATTATTTAATCACTTTGGATGAATCAACAGATTCTACTAACTCCGTGCAGGCTTTATACTTCATTTGGGCCATAACAGAAGATTTTCTTTGTTGTGAAGAGTTATTTGCATTGGGCACTCCTGCGAACAGAACACGGGGAATAGATATCTTCAACAACTTTCAAGATAAATGTTGTGAAGTTGGACTGAATTTGGTAAATTTAGTGAGTATATGTACAGTTGGAGCACCTTCCATGACTGGAAAACATGAAGGGTTAATTGCACAGATAAAAAAAGTATTAACAGATCCAGATGCTCTCATTTCTTTTCATTGTATCTCGCATCAGCAAAATCTCTGTGCTAAAGCTACTATTTTAAGTGACACTTTGCAACAAGTTATAAGTATTATTAACTATATTTGTGCAAATGCAACACAGTATCCTCATTTTCTTAACATGCTAAAGTTGAATGATGAGGTATTTATTCAGTGTGGATTTGCCCTATCGTTCCAGAGTGTGTTGGCTATTGCAGGAATAGGTGTTAGCCAAAATTTTACTTCTGTGAGAACAGACAGTTAAATTTTATGAAGAACAGAATCAGCAATGTGAATTATTGAAAGAAGATTTCTATAGGAATGCAGCATTTCTGTGTGATATGATATCAAATCAAAATGACTATTTCTTTGCAAGGTAAAACTAAGTCTACATATGATATGTGGCAAAAAATCCAAGCATTTCGAAAAAAGCCACCTTTTTTCAAAACACTCTTACTTCCAAAGGAAATTTTGGATGAACATTTTCCCCATTTCGCAAAGGTCATTAGTGAACAGGATGGTATATGCAAATCATTTGAAGAATATGTAGCTGTTATAGACCTATTAATTGGAGAATAAAATGAAAGGTTCACTGACTTTGAGAATCATGATATAGCACTCAAATTAACATTTCAGCTTCACCTCATTGATATCACCAAGACACCTAAAGAACTACAGATGGAATTGATTGAGCTCTCAGTAGATGACATTTTAAAGTCATTGATGCTAAGAAAGATCCAACTGAAATATGGAAAACATGCATAGAATACCCATGTCTTTGGCAACATACCTGAAAAATGCTTTCTTGCTTTTCAACCACTTACTGCTGCAAATTTGCATTCTCCTTCCTAACCCAAATCAAGACACCCTTAAGGTTACAAATGACTGATACCCATATAGAGGATCAACTGAAACTATAGACCTCCATGCTGCAACCAAATATTTAAATACTTTCCAACAAAAAGCAGACACAACAAAGTCATTAAAAGGTTAGTTAACTTTAAAATTAACAAATAGTTTTCATTTTTTGAAATTATTAAGTACGTAGTAGTTAGATTTTTACAACATAATGTACATTTTTAAGTATATCTAATTGAAGTTTCTTGAATGTGGCCTTATTTGGTTATAGCTAAATTAAAGTGTCCTTCCAACATGAAAAGGTTCCTCACCCCTGCTGTATACCCTATTCAGATTTTGCCACTTGTCTACTAATATCCCTTTTCTAGTCTAAGATCCAGCCCAAGATTCCACATTGCATTTAGCTGTCATGTCTTAGTGTCCTCCAGTGTGAGACAGTTCCTTGGTCCTTCTTTGTCTTTCTAGACCATGGTGGTTTTGAAGCATGCAGGTCAGTTATTTGTAGTCATTGATTATATCTTTAACTGCAATGGGTTTGTGCATGCATTTAATGTTGAGATAAGAAGATTTTCCTCTGTGTTACAATGATAAACTATCCTTTCAAAAAACTTCACTATGCCATTGCTGATTATTGGACATTTTTGAAAGAGAGAGGTTGATGTGCTGATGTGCTGTTGGTTGGCCTTTGTTTAGAATTATCACTTATTCTGGCCAGAAGGACCTTTGAGGATCACCTGGTGATTCACTGCGCTGGCTTCACAGGTGGCAGCATCGTGGTCTGCATGTCTTGATCCTTTGTCCTTTGTTCTTTCTATTTCATCATCCTTCATTTCAGAACATTCATTTGTTCTGAAAGACCAATGAATAGCCATTCAACTTATCTTCTGACTTAAATATGTTTTGTCCTTGATCATTGAGATTTTGATTAGTTGATAGCTCATTTCACCTTGATATAAAATCAACTTTGCTTATGTTCTGAGACAGACTATTTCATGGAGCTCATAAGAGAACTATTAGCATAGTCCACAATGATTTCTTTGTATAGCTAAACACCAGATCTCTTTTCAGCAGCCCCATCTCTTTGCATGTACATGTTTGCAAACAGCTTGGGTAGCAGATTCTTTTAATGCTTATAAAACAGATATGTTTATATATCAGACATTTTAGGTCTTCTTTGCCTTCTTGGTAGGGCTCATCAGACAGATCTGTCAGCTTACCTGTTTCCTTGAGCTCTCTCGGGTAACCCCTTTTGAAAGTTGGTAGACAAGGACTCCTTTGAATGTCATTGACTTTTTGGGGGGTGGGGGTATTAATGTGTTATAAAAGACAGGTATCGACTTTTGAGCTTTTTGGAAAGTTGATATTTTAATAACTCCTTACTCTTAAGAGCAGAGTTTCTGAAAGCTTATGGATTTTTTCCCCCCTCAGCATAAAAGAAAGGTAAATGCCATATCTTCATGAATCTCCTCCCATAAATATATTGAATATTATTTCTGCAATTAGATGGACTCCTTCTTGGCTTCTCACTTTTATTGTTACATTTGTTTTATGTATATTCCCCCACCCCATATTGTGCCGTTTTTGGCCTCTTACCCTTTAATATGTTAAAAAATACATGAAATAAGGGGATATGACAGCCTTAGGAGAATCTACATTTTCTTGGTAGACTGTTACATACATATACTGTATACAATGGTGTTTGCAACAGATTCATATCTTGGGGAAAGGGAAAGTAGTCAGTTTACAAATTCTGTGAAGAAAGTGAAAACCATAGGGAAGTTCAAAATGAAGCCCGATGTACCTTGAAAAATCCCTTCAGTCACTCATAAGATATAGCATATATGTCGTATATATGCATTCTCATGGGATCATTCTTATGCACACCGCAGTTTGTGATCCGCTGAGCCAGACACAAGGAAGCCAAGGGCTTTTTGGCAGGTATCTGCGTCCTCAGACCACATCGTTTCCATGAGAATCTCTAGTGTGAAATGGGGATTGGAGAATTCCAGTGTGACCCAGCTTGTCTGCAGTCCTTATGCCATTATGTTTTTAACAAAAATACTCTGTACCTAAATCATTTTTGATAGGTTTCCTTGCTTTGGGGAGGACTGAATGAGCTCATGCATGTGGCAGCCTCTTTCTAATACACCGCCCTGGGCAGACACAGTAGATCCTCAGTGCGTCTTTGATGAGTTTGGTTCTGAGCTCGCTTGATCAGTTTCACAGTTACACTGTTTGAAAGGGTGTTCAGAAAAACCTGGCCACCTGCTGCCTGTCTTCCCAGGTTAGTGTTTCTGTTGTTGACCTTCTCTGAGCAGCTTTCCCTCTTTCAACGCCTTTTAAGTAAATTTTCATGAATTAAAACATGAATATTCAAATTACCACAAGATGGCGTCAGATCATTTCAAGTAATGCCAGGTAGGGGGAGCCTCAGTTCAATAAATCTTTAATTTTAAAAAACGTTAAGATGTGTGCCTTTCACATCATGGTATCTAGCTATTGCAAATAAATCCCTAATTTCTTTTACCATTCTTGTAACTTGAGGCTCTTGTCCATTCAACTCCAAAATTATGTAAGTGTGAAGTATTTGAGTTTATCATCTTTAGGAATTTCACTGACAGCTTAGTGAAGTGATCGGAACTTGAAAACTTTTATTACTATGCCTCTCTGTGTTGGCACTTCCAACTGCTTTTATAAGTTAGTTTCGTAATCTTCCTACAATTTACAGTGTATTTATAATAATCAGCCAGGGTGTATTTGTAGATCTACAGTGAACAAACTAGAACAGTGGTAAGGGAAATAATCCCATTTTACATTAGTGTGCAGGCTATAATTTACACACATACACACACACAATTTGTGGGACCTGCGTGAGTCTCAGGTATCATCTCCTTTGCTTCCAGAGCAGTGTGTAAGCGAAAGCCTCCTTTGCTGTGGAGCAGAATATCCAAACCTGACACTCTTCGCTGGACACGTGTCTTTGAAGGGCCAGACTTCAAGAAAGCAGTGAACTTTTCTTTCTAGGGTGAAGATGGATAATGGAATGAATGAAATACATTTTAGAAAGCTCTGTTTTTCATTACTTTTCAAGATTGCAGTTGGCAGAATGGAGGTGTGGATGACGGGGTTTGCCGACATGGAGCAGGGTGGGGTGCGTAGGCTGCTGGGGACTGAGCCCACTGCTCTCCTCGTAGATCGGTTCCCGAATGGAGGGAGATGTGTTTTCCAAATCGATCCCTGAGGTCATTGAGGTTTATATTCCAAATCATTCATTCATTCGGCAGAGCTTTACTGAGGGCCTAGCATGCGCCAGATACTGCAGGTTGGTGGAGACACAGGAGTAGCTGAAATAGACAATATTCCTGCCCTTGTAGAGCCTCGGTGCTAATCTGGTGTATTTTGGGGTCACCAATATCTTTAGGAATGTTTGAAAATGATGGACCCTTTTCCCTGAGAATCAAGCAATCTCTTCACGCGTGCACACTCACACACAAACCCACACGTACACACAGAGGTGCGTGGGGTGGGGGAGATCCACACTCACACAGTTTTGTATTCTGTCTCCCAGAGTTCAGAAGACTTAAAACTCAAGTTCTCCAAGGGAAGGACCCTCCCTTCTCCTGCCCCTCGGTCTGTCTGCTGCTTTTGCCTTCTGCTCAGAACCTTGCGATGTCCTGGATAAGACTTCCCTGTGATTTTCTTTTCGGATTTAATCACACGATAAAGCAGTAAACCTTGTGGAAAAGAGCCCAGGGGAGCTCAGCAGGCTCCGGACAGCAGCCACCTTGCCCCATGGCTTTCCCTAAGTCTCTCTTTTCACATCTGAGTGTTGAAAAGCTTTGGGTTAGATAAATTTTCAGGTGATTTGGTGGTAGGTTACATGAGATAGGCTTTGGAGGCAGACAGAAAATATCTGGGGGTAAATTACATTACCCCTAGATACATCACTCATTAGCTTGGCAAATTACTTAATTCATCTGAGCCTTATTTCTCATATATGAGGTGAAAAAAATAATGCATACCTCGTGGAATAGTTTTGAAAATTAACTGAACTAATGTATGTAAATTGCCTAGGACAAAAGTAGTAGCTATTATCAGCTATGTCACATCTATATCTTTCAGGATAATTAAATCAACAAATGAAATATTAATTGAGCACCTCCTATGTGCCTGTCATAGTATACTTCTATGATTATTCTCCTGTGATGCTAACCCTGCCACCAGGCGATGGTATAGGACCATAGTGAAGAAATTCACTTTGTATTGAACAGGTCTGGTTTAATTTCCGGGCTCTACCAGGAGCCAGCTGGGTTAACCTAAGCAATCCAATATTCATTCGGTTTTCATTTCTGAAAAATGTGGATAATGATATCACATAGCCCAGTTATAATAAAGAGGCTAGGCTGTTGGATTTAGACAAGATTGTGCAAGTAAAGCTATTTAGCACAATTCCTGGCGCAAAGAACACTCTTGATTTATGTTAGGCTGCTTCAATATTAATATTATTATTATTTATTAGTTAGCTTAACCTCATCCCCCCTCTCCACCCAGGGCTAGGTTGTATCTAAAGAAGATTTCCCCCAGATTTTATTCAAGTTGAGATGATGATGGCATCTCACTTATCTAGACTCAAATAGCATAATTAAGACCCTTCACTGAAAACTGGCCTTTACTTAGAGGTTGCTTGGAAAATATTTACTGGCCCTGCGAATGGCTGAGGTTACTACTAAATAATTCACTTTGAATGGTAATTCTTCTTTATATGTTTTTATTTAGTACCCCAACCCCATGGATAAAAATGTCATCGCTGTAAAAACTGTGGAGGAAAAAAGAGGTAAGTTCTCTGATTGTACCCTCATTTCAGTGATAATCAATAAGTGATACTGATTTTTGTAAAGAAGTGTGTGTGCATGTGTGTGTGGCCTATTAGGTTTTAAGAAACACCAGCATTTATAGTAGTAAAACCCTGCCTCTTGTCACTTTCTAAATTAATAATTAATGACAACACTGAGCTACATGTAATTGTAACAGCCAATATTTTTGAACACTTATGTGTGCCAGTTTTATTAACTCATTTAATGTTCAGAACAATGTATGAAATAGGTATTAGATTACTCCTACTTAATGAGTTAAGAAACTGAGGTACAGAGAGGTTAAGTAACTTGCCCACGGTCACTTGGCTATATTCCTATAATATATTCATGTATCATTTTGGCGATGGCAAAATAGTTGTGAATTATTAATAGCATGTATGTGGGATGTGACCACAGCACAATTAGATTAAGGGATCATAACTGTCCTTGGCAATGTGATTCTGACAATGTGACAAGAGCAGGGGTTGACAAACTATGGCTCTTGCTACCTATTTTAGTAAATAAATTTCACTTCCTAGCCAGACCCATTTGTTTACTTATTAGCTATGGCTGCTTCCTCACTGCAACGACAGAGTTGAGTAGTTGCGACAGAGACTCGATGACCCACAAAACCTAAATTATTTACGATCTAATCCTTTACTGAAAATGTTTACTGTCCTCTGAGCTAGAGCGTAGGAGTCTCTACTGTTCTCTGTCATCTCCTTCTCTGGCAGAAGCATTGTCTGTGTTTGATCTTGAGAACTGGGCAATGCAGGAAACTATGACAATATACACAACCAATGTCCAAACCTTTGGAGACACCCAGGCCCAGGCCCAACATTCTCTTCAGCCTTCTTAGAAATCATGAGATGCTACTGTCTATTACGTGACTCTGAAGCCCTCTCTGTGCTTGGTGAACATAAAACTGTCTTTTGCTTGTGTGTGTGTTTTCTGTACTTCTTTATCTATTAATACATAAATATATTTTAAAAAACATTTTCTCAGTGTGGGAGAAACTTGTTATTTGAGATCAGGAAAATCTGATTTCAAGTCCTGATTTTGTTACTACCTTCATGACCTAACTTTTTGGAGACTCAATTTCTTCATCTGTCAAATGGGAAAATAATCTTATTTTTAGGTTGTTGTGAAGATCAAATGAGACAACACTGTGCATATTCTAAACAGGAATGTTTATAATTTCTATCATTGTCAGGGGCATCTTTGCCTCTGGGAGTAGCTAACCCATTTTAGGTATGTGTGTTGCAAACATTGGATGAGAAGGCCAAAGGGAGTGTCAACGGGCAGAGGGTCTTGTGCCCTAGCAACAGGTTCTGGGCAGTCGGGGTGTTTGCACCAGGGATTGGGACTACCATAGCCAGAGCTTTGAGAAACCCTGCAGTGGCGTAGCTGAGTCACAGTAATTCACAGGGCAAATGTTTATCCTTCACAAAGTTTATCTTTTTTCCTGCCTCTGTCTCCCTTTTTCTTAACTTACATTTATTGTATTTTTTATATCCCTAGTTCAATTCTGGAAACTTTGCTCCAAAACAGAATGGTTCCAGTTATAGGAGGTCAGCTCCCTTATGTGAGAAGAATATGGCTTATATAATTAATTATGGGCTTAACTTTTATAGCCAGAAATCTGTGCTTAAAAGTTTGGTAGTGAAGGTGGCAGAATCAGATTCTCCCTCTTTTTGTTAAAACTCCCTGTTTTTGGAGTTGAGCAGGAAGCACTTTGGCCATTGTCATTAGAGCATTGACATTGATAGTCCAGAGTGATGAACAATTTGTTATTCTTCTATCCTTTGTTTTAGAATGTGTGTTGTGAGTGGCTGTTTTATTCTTACTCCTTAATCACCGGTAAGGAATATCTGTGTTTTGACCCAGAAAGTGGTCAGAGAGACTGAGTTTTGAGTTAAACATTTTCTCTAGGAATTCTACGTAAAGTTGAGATTGATTTTAAAAGTTTTATTGACATTACGAAAAGAATACATTTCCTTAATTTTTTTTTGAGCGTGAAATTTTTCCTTTTTTAGATGAATCAACGGGGATTATCTATAGAAAGAGGATTGCAATCTGTCGGAATGTGGTTCCAGAAATTTTAAGGAAGGTAAGATCGTTTTAAAATTTAATTAGAGTCATTTTTAATAGTTATGGAAAGAGACAGCAATTTCTGATGTAGAGGAGCGCTAGAACTTTCCTACTTCTCTTACCTCATAGCCCTTCACAGGGAGAGAACTCCTTCATATCCAACCTCAGTTTTGGCAGATGGTACTGGACATACTTTTCTTCTGTCTCTTGTGAAGGGCTCTTAACAGGCATAGAGATATTCTACAATTTTTTAAAAGATACTTTCAGCATTTTGCATGAAGTGGCTATCTTTTCTAATCATGGTAGAAATGATTCATGGTAGAAATGACTCTTAGGTAAGAATGATCAGAAGCGGGCAGATTGTAAATATTTAGTCTGATCTTTAGTAAGGAAGATAAGGCCATCAGTTTCTAATTCACCATCAAAGATAACAGTTATGTCTGGGAGTATAATGTTCTCAATGCTCTCTGTAGGTTTTTTTGTGTGTGTGTTTATAAAATAATATCATTGATGATGAAATCTTCATGATAGCAAATTGTTTTCTCTCTTTGATACCCTTAAGCACACTGGTGATTCTTTGTTGAAAAAAGGTGAGTGGAAATTTTTAATCGCATTGCTAGAACCATAAAGGGATTTTCAATGTGAGCCCTTTCAGAATTATTAGGAAGGAAGTGGAAAGCATCTTGATATGCACTTTTAAAAATGTCTGATATGGTGGTTTCAACCCGGAAGAGATCCTGTGTGTGATGGGAAACCCTGCTTGGCTCGTGCCAATTAGCTTGCAAATTAAATTGCTATGCTGTATGTAGAACAAATGGCAGCTCCCTTCCTTATCATAGATTAAATGACATTCTTTTGTGTAATAAAGCTGATATGACAATGAAATTGAACTTTCTGTTATTTTCCAGATGGTAAAACATGTTGCACTATAGCAGCAAACTCTTACTGTGTTTTTCCACTGAGTGTGCGCCCTGCCTTTGCCCTATATACACACTTTGAATCTATTATTTAAAAAGGCATTCAACTTTGTCTTGCATCTCAATTCTTAAATAATTTAAGGGTACCTGTGACTTGTACAGTCCTGCCTTTGTAGTTTTCCATGTCTTCTCCATGTAGGAAGCCATACATTTCTAGGTATTAGAGTTTAAAATGAAGAATATATTTTACCTGATGTTGTCCTGCATATGAGCCTGTAAGTGGGCTCAATTAAAATCCATCAATTTAAGAAGGCCATAACCAGCCCTAGAGGAGACACGAAGGAGGCTGATAATTTGCTTAGTGTTTAGCAGTTAGGGAAATCAGGCCAGGGACTGTACAACCTACATAAATCCTGGGCCATTTGCATGTCCTCACGAGCACTTAGTAAGGTCATAGTGTGTTTGATTATTAAAAACTTATAGCTATTGGTGAACCATCATCTGTATATCAGGATCACTTGTCCTCTTAATGATCCCAGACTGAAAACAACTCTGGATGCTGTCCTTTGTAGCCTGTTCTTCCTAAACTGAGAAAGCCATCCTCCCTCTGTTGGACAGGTGAGCATTTTAAAAATACCTAGTATCCAGTTAGAAGAGGAATCATGGTTCAATCCTCAGGAAAGAAACATGGCTATACGGAGTCACTGCCTTACGTGGACACAGTATGCATCCATGAAGGAAGAATCTGTCTTCCAGGAAAGTGTGGAAAATCCAAATTGGTAAGATCACCTCTGTGTGTGTGTTGGGTGCAGGGATGGACACATGAATACATGTATTAAAAAACTATGATTGTATACTTAAGATCTCTGTTTACAACTTACCCACATTCCACATTATTATTTTTTTTAATCACACAAGTAATTAATGAATATATTTTTCTTTGGGGGAAAAATGACAAAGCTCAACTCCTCTCTGACCACTCTCCAATTCTGGTGTCTTTTCACCCTCTCCAGAGGCTTTGAATGTTATTACTTTGCTGAATATTCTTCCAGACATTTAGCAGACACCTTTAGATACTTACAAACGTACTTATAGAACTGGTATAGTATGGTTTCGTATATCTTCTTTACATACATGATTTCATGCTGTGTAAATTATTGTGCACTTCTCTTTTTTTTACTTAGTAGAATAATTCTTAGCTTTATCCATTTGTTATATATAAATCTAGCTTATTCTTTGAACTATTGCATATAATTCAATCCTATGGCTATACTACATTTTATTTAGCTACTTCCTTTTTGGTAGACGTTCAGATAGTATTTAGTTTGTCTTTATTATAGCAATATTATAATATTTGTGAAGCATATGTTTCTTGTGTATGACTGCTTATGCTGAATGTGTTTCTCTAAAGTAGAATTTTTAAGTGTCAGGTTTATTGAGATATGATTTACATACAATAAAATTTATTATTCGTTGTGTACAGTCCTATGAGTTTTAACAAACATAATCCAGTTGTGTCACCCCTGTGACAAGCTATAGAACATTTTATGTAGATTTAAAAAGTTATATTACAAGACGATTCAATGGGAAAAGAATCTTTGTTTCGATAGATGGTACTGGGACAACTGGATATCCACTTATAAAAAGTGAAGTTGGACACAAAATACAAAATTAACTCAAAACGGGGGTGGAGGGGTGGGGAGGCTGCAGCCTTAAGGAAACAAGTGGCCTTCCTGGTCCTTAAGTGCAGCCTTTTTACCAAATCCAAATTTTACGTAACAAGTCCTTTTGTTAAAAGGGGTGCAGCAGAGAAAGATGAATCTTTTCTTGCCTCCTTTGGTGCTTAAAAAAAGAACAAATGGACAAAATATTTGAATAGATTTTTCTCTAAAGAAGATTACACCAGTTGTCTAGAAATACATGAAAAGCTGTTAAACACCATTAGTCATTAGGGAAATGCAAATCAAAGCATAATGTGACACCACTTCACACCTACTAGGATGGCTATAATAAAAAAGACACCATAGCAAGTGCACGTGTGGATATGGAGAAATACATTATTGATGGGAATGTAACATGGTGCAGCTGCTGTGAGATACAGTTTGTCAGTTCCTCAGAAAGCTAAAGATAGAGTTACCATTTGACCCAGCAATTCCACTTCTAGGTATATATCCAAGAGAAATGAAAAAAATATGTCCAAAAATGTTCATAGCAGCATTATAATAGCCAGAATGTAGAAACAAGCCAGTGTCCATCATCAGCTGAATATATAACCAAATGTAGTATATCCACAGAATGGAATATTACTCAGCCATGAAAAGGAATGGGCCGCTGATTCATGCTACCACACGGACAAACCTTGACAATATTATGATAAGTGAAACAAGCCATTACAACAGGCCACATGTTGTATGAGTCCATTTATTTGGAATGTCCAGAATGGGCAAATCCACGGAGGTAGAAAGTCGATTAGTGGTTGCCACAGGCTATGGGGAGATGAGAATGGAGAGTGACCGGCAATGGGTATGGAGTTTCTTTTGTTGAGGTGAGGAAAATGTTCTGGAATTAGTGTTGATGCTTACACAACTCTGAACATACTAAACCACACTGACTTGTCTACCTTAAAAGAGTGAATTTTATGGTATGTGAATTATATCTCAATTTAAAAAAGTTATGTGGCTGGTTCTCAGAACATGCGTATTATTGGTTTATGTAGTATATTACTGTGGGCTGCTATAACAAGAATACCATAGACTAGTGGCTTGAACAACAAACATTAATTTCTCACAATTCTGGAGGCTGGGAAATCCAAGATCTAGGCACTGGCATATTCAGTATCTAGTGAAGCCCCTCTTCCTGGTTTGCAGATGGCTGCGTTCTCATTGTATCTTTTTTTTTTTTTTTTTTTTGAGACAGAGTCTCACTGTGTTGCCCGGGCTAGAGTGCCATGGCATCAGCCTAGCTCACAGCAACCTCAAATTACTGGGCTCAGGCGATCCTTCTGCCTGAGTCTCCCAAGTAGCTGGGACTACAGGCATGCGCCACCATGCCCGGCTAATTTTTTCAATATATTTTTAGTTGGCCAGTTAATTTCTTTCTATTTTTAGTAGAGACGGGGTCTCGCTCTTGCTCAGGCTGGTTTCGAACTCCTGACGTTGAGCCATCCTCCCGCCTCGGCCTCCCAGAGTGCTAGGATTACAGGCGTGAGCCACCGAGCCTGGTCTCATTGTATCTTCACACAATGGAGAGAGTGAGCTCTAGTCTCTTGTTTCTTATAAGAACACTAATCCCGTCATAGGGCTCCACCCTCAAGACCTCGTGTAAACCTAATTACCTCCCAAAGGCCTCATCTCCTAATACCACCCCATTGTGCATTGTGGGTTAAGGTTTCAACATATGAATTTGTGGGGGACACAGACATGCAGTCCTTAACATACATTCTGTCACATTGCCTTCCAGTGTGTCTGTATACCTATTTACACTCTCATCAACAGTACATGAGAGTGCTCATTTCCTTACAACATTGTCAGCACTTAATATTAACATGCTTTTTAATTTTCGCAGTATAATGGGTGAGAAATCATTCATTCCTTTGAGATAGGTTTAAAAACAAAAGCAAAATATCACAAGCTCTAAACGTTCACAATAATAGTTGCTGTGAACTGTGATTTTAGAGGATAATTTTCTGTTTTTTGTTTTGTATGGTTTGAATTTTTTATTGTGCACTTATTGTTTTAATGGAAATAGTAAGGCCCTCAAGCCTAAATAACTATAACCCCAAAATCTAAAATCCATTCTTAAGCCCTAGTACTTGTGTGCATCATTACTGCTGCCCATAACTTTGGTCCTATAGTGATAATGCTAGGATGCCGCGGCAGTCCGCTGTATGGGTGTGAATGTCAAGTCTTATTAGCATCCGAGGTGGGCTTGCTCTGAGCTACCCACTCGTTTTTATGTCCTAGCCCCTCTCATGACAAGAGCTTCACATAGGACATAGATTTTTGGAATTAAGTGTAAATACCGTGGCTAGAGAATAGAGCTCTTTTCTTTGTACATAGAAGTAGTAAAAGGATGGAATTGTCTGATTTTATACCTCCCAAAAGGTCATTTCATTTATTTCATTTTAGCGTTAATTTTTGCAGATATTTGAGTTATTGGCTAGTCTTAAAAGATGAACTAAACCTTCGTCTATGCTATGTAAAATGATAATTAGCACTGAGAATCCAGGGAAAACATCCCTTTAGGAACTGTTTTCCTTTGTGTGTTTTTTAAAAGTTATCTTTTCAATAGTCACTTTGATTTTCAAAAAAAAAAAAAAATGACACATGTGTCTTGTAAAAAATATTAACCAATTCTGGGGAAAAAAAGGAAATATTCTCATCACCTGGAGATAGTGTCTGTTTACGTAATTTTCTTGGTCCATTCCTAATTGCCCCTTGGATTGCTTCTGAATTTTTTGCTATTACAAACAGTGTTGTAATGAAAATCTCTATGGTTACATATTTTTCCACTTACTCAATTACCATTTAGGGTAGATCAAGCAAAGTGGAATTTCTGGGTGAAAGGTTATGTGCATTTTATATTTTGGTACATATGATCAGACTTCTCTATAAAATGATTTGACCAATTATACCTTTCTTTTTCTTTTCTTGGTTTGTTATGTTCTAATCCTCTCCAAAACACCGTCTTTTATATCACTTGACACAGCAGGCTAATGTTTATTGACAGTATGTCAAGGTCAAAGCTAGATCATTCATGTACATTGTTTTCGAGGCTCAGGTTAAATAACTTGCCCACGGCAACACAGTCAATAAATGGCTAAGCCAAGATATGAATCCAGGGTTCATAGATTTCACCTTGAGCAAGATGGTAAAGCAGGCATATGGACATTTATAAAGGGTCAATTTAGCTCAGTCTGTAGAGTGCTTTGGTTCCCCGGTATGAAGAATGGGTTTTATCCTTTCAGCAACAAGCAGCCACAAGAAGGTTTTTGAGCAGGGGGGCTGGTGTGCTGAAAGCTGTTATCCAGATTCTAGAGAACGTATGTTTCCGTAGCTCTTGACATGGATTTAGAAAGGCATTAGGCAGACATTCTACATGGGTGAGTAATTGGGGGGCACATCAAAAAAAGAAGGACGCATTATTACCTTAATTTCCTATCTTTGCGGGGGGTGTGAGAGTAATGGCTAGCCTCTGCACTCAGAAGAGGAAATATGGATAATTTTTTTAAAGGGCAAAAAAAAAAAAAAAAAAGCTGTCATGGCTGCTGAGCCTAAAATTAGACTTTCAAGCTGTGTGTTGGTTAGCAGGCGTGGGTGTGTGACGAGAACCCAGATGCCACTCTGTCCCTGTGCATGGCCTGTCGGCTCAGTTCAGAGATGGGCTCAAAATGGGTTTCCCGTAGAGCTCACTAAGCCTCGCCCTGTATCTCTTTAGGTAGATCTGATTCTGGCTCCCCACTGTGAGGTCAGCTCCCTCTGAAACGTGGTTGCGTGGGGTTGGCACCTGGCGTACAGTAGAAGGGGACCCTGCACATCTTTTTTCCTCTTTATGTTTTCTTTTCACTGTGTTGCCCATTATCTTTGTTTTGCTTTGGAAGAGTAACAGAAACTCACTGTGGCAGGTGGTTACAGGGATATTTCTGTACCTGTGATTGGGTCTCCCAGGGGATAGGAACCAGGGACTGGAAAGCCAGCAAGACCTAAGACAGCCTCATAGTCACTGTTTCCCTGTGTCAAGCTCATTTGTTCAACAATTTACAAATATGCTTTATTTACATAGCCAACCTGCTCCCCATGCCTGCTCAGGGTCTCTCATGACCTATATGCCACAGTAACCGAGCAGTCTTTCAGGTTAGAATCCTACCTCTCAAATTGTAGTTATGTGCTCTTGCACAGTTTACCTCACTTCATTAAGCCTCAGTTTCCTCATCTGTGTGATGGGGATGATATTCCTTTCTCAGGGGTTACTGTGAGAATGAAATGAAATAGTACATAGAGAGAGCTTAGAACAGTGCCAGCCCATCGTGGTCAGTAAATGTTAGTGTTTCGTATTACTACTTTTACCGTTGTTATTATCATCATCTTAAAAATTCCCATGTCTTTTGATTCTAATTCTCAGTAAGCATTTGTTTTAATATAAAAACAGTGTTCTTAATTATTTACCATTAACAGCAGGAACATGTTCTTGTTGGGATTTTGCATTTCCTCAGTTCGTATCTCTGCAGGTATGAGTCCCTCAGTTGGAGAGTCATGAGACTGGGGACCTTCTATTTTAGTTCCAGAATGGGATTTAAGGTCTAGAGAGAAGAATATTCAGGGGTTGAAGCAAGCATTTGACATAAACTGAATCACCCCGTTTTCTGGTTCTCCTCTTGGTTCACGCAGGGACCACGGCTGTTGTTCAGGGTGTCACATGGGCTCTCTGATGACCTGCCTGAGTGTCTAGAATCAGAGATGCCAGGCTGATGCTCTCCTTTGCCTTAGGAGACTTGGGCCAAATCAGAACATAAAAAAGTGAATCTTGATCTGAAATTTAAAAAAAAATTAAAGTCATCTCTTGTGGGAATGTGCTTTATTACGTAGACTAGGACGCAGGCATTTACTTTGGAAAATGTAGAATGGAGTATATTGTTTTAGGTTTTTCAGAAGGAAGGAAAAAAGTCATGGTTTCTGCCCTATGAAACTTTACATTCTGAGATAAGCTTATTAATTTCTTACCGTTTTATGTTTGCATCTGTTCTTTAAAGTACATTTATTTGTTAGTTTTTGGTTCCTTTCTTATTTAGTCTTCTTTTCTTTGTAATAGATTTTTATTATACTATGCAAGAATATAATTGACATGCATTTGATTTGGTTTTAATAATAGACATTGGCTTTACCCAAGTACTGTCATGTAATTCTAAAAGATAATCATCTTATAAAAATATTGTCTTGGGCTTTGCTCTTTCATCATAACGACTAACATGTGTTTTTGTGGTATGTAAAACCTTTTCTGGTTAATTCAAGTTATCACCCCCTCCGTGAGGACCTAATCTGTTCACAGTGTTGTGGAGCTGGGTCTTTTTTGCTTTTGAGTAACAAGGTCATTCTTCCATACTCAGTGCAGCATCTCAATGGCCCGTGTCATCACCTTTCCATGTCTGAGAGCTTCTACTTACCGCTGATGCTCACAGACCTTGTTTCTGAGATTAAAAATGCTCAGCTTAGCAAAGTGTTAATAATGTTGACTATATCCCTCAGATATGTTGATTAAACATTTATAAAATATCAAAGAAATTCCTCCTGGAACATAGCAAAAAACAAAAAAAGCCTAAATCAAACTTTACACACAGATTAAATTACTTGGATATGTGGCTGTTCATAAAATTTATTAGTTCAGTAAATTTTCTTCATTATTAAAGTTACTCATATGAATATTCTTTATTCTAATAAATAGGTATATAACTTTGAATTTTTTATTTTTGAATTTCTAGATGAAAACATCTCAAGTCTTGAGTATTCATCTGGTAAATCACAAGTAGTCTCATTTGCATGTGTCAAGGGCTAATGGTTGGGCATTTTTCTTTGTGTGTCCATTTTTCTCCCCTGTTTTGGAGTGTTTTTACTTTTTTCCAGTGGCAGATTTGACAGTTTGGTGACTTCTGTGTGTTTTTAAGACTGGCACTGGCCTTTTTGATTGACCTCCAGATTTGCTTTACCAAAGTATTAAAATACTCTGGCTTTGCTGACTTGACTTAGGAATTATTTCTAAGCCCAATCCTGGTGCTAAAGGGCTGAGGGTGTAGTTATCTAATAGCCTGAATAAATTCTACTGTATTCATCTAAAACATGACTCCCTGTGCTCATATTGACCTTGATTTCCAGCACACCAGTGGGTGATCAGACAATTAGCAGAAATCACCGCCAATTATGGAAAGCCAAGCAGCAAGGCCTTTTCTGTACAAATATGACTTCTGGGTTGGAGCTTTATTTTTGGTTTAATAAGACTGTCCTCCAATGGCAAAGCTATACAAGGTATCCAACATG
>VBSM01003190.1:9909883-9929789 GCA_008086735.1 Cheirogaleus medius | reverse complement strand
ATTTAACTTCTCAGCCACTGTGCTTGTCTTACTGTAAATGGTAATAATAATGGTGGTGGTAGTAGAATAGAATAGCATTATTACTAGTGTTAATATTATTAACCAAGATTTGTTGAGTGCTTATGCACATAATACCTCCTTGAATCTTTGCACGTGTTACCTTATTCAACCCTGGGACCACTCGTGAAATAGGTATCATTAACCCCATTTTACAGAGGAGATGGAGCTTCACAGAGCTTCAGGAATTTAGCTATGTAGGTGGGTAGGCAAGATGAGATGAAATGTGAATCTAAATGGTCGAAATCCAGGAAACACACCTTTAATCCCTGTTATACAGCCATATATAGTGTGTGTGCGCTATACACAAACACCCGTATGATACATAAGTATGAATGTATATATTAAGACTGGAAACTGCATAGCATTTATTGTGAGCTCTGTAAATTGCATTGGTTCTCTGAAACAGCATGGGAGAGACTACATATTCTGGCATCATGGAGCAGAGCTGGGCAGTCTCCACAGCAGTGTTGGACTCAGGGGGTGAGTGGGCCGCCTGACCTGATGGCATGGCATTTCGTCGGGGTCCCCCTCTTTCTGTGTGGTTACAGGAAAATGCCCAAAACTCCATGATTAGAACATAGATGTCATCGCAACAGGAGTATCTCTGGGACCTTTTTTCCCCTTCAAAGACACTTTAATTAGATTCCCATCATGAAAACAATTAGGTAAGATTTGCCATACCTAACCAGTCAATAATTCAAGGACAGGATCTCATTAAGAGCTTTTGCTTTCCCGGAAACTGCTGTTTTGAGGATTCAGCGCTGGTGGCTGCGTGCTCTGGGGATTAATTCCTGATCTATATTTCTCCTGAACTTTTTTACTTTCCCTAATCCAGAGGAAAACAAATTTTTAAATGACCGATTATATAAACTACCCTTCTTTTTCACAGAAGTGTTTCAAGATTTGGGTTGTGCTTTCTCTGTCATTATTCCGTTGTGCTCTGTGTGGAATTATATCCTTAGAGTGAGCAAAGCAATGATGTGACTCAGATACAGGCACTGCTTGAGTGAGTGAGCCTCACTCCTAGACTCCATGGGTGGCTTGTCCCTCAGCCAGGTGAAGGCTGCCCCCTACTGACCTGAGTCACTGGAACTCCTGACAGAAGTATTGAGATGTACTATAAAATTTTCCCCTTCTTTTTCTTCCCACCTTCCTCTTCTTTGTCTCTTTTACTTCTTACCTTCCCTCTTTCTCTCCATATTTTCCTTCCTAAATGCATTACTGATTTCCTACCACATGCTAGTCATTGCAATTGGAATTGAGGCTGCAACGAGGAAAAATCAGATACAACCATTTACAAGAACATTTGGTACTATCTGTTGAAACTATGCATATCCTATGGCCCTGATAATTGACTGCTAGATACTCTAGAGACACTCACGCACATATGTATTTGGATGCATTATAAATATTTTTATAACAGCACTGTTGATGATAGCTTTAAACTGAGTCCATTCAAAATGTCATCTTCAGTAGAGTAGATAAGTAATTTGAAGTGTTTTTAGTCAGTAGAACACTATGAAGAAATGAAAACGAACAAAAAACCAGCTACATGCAACACTATGGATGAGTTTCAAATATAAAACTGAGCATGTGGACATTATTCTCTGTGCCTTAGCAAACAGTCAGTGCATGATCATTGTGTGCGTAGCAAGGTGATTTTGGGCAGTGTGGAGTGCAGGGGGTCCATGCTACAGATGAGAGTCCCATTGGGAGGCAGCTGCAGTGAGAGAGAGAAGATGCTATGTTAAACCCAGGCAGTAGCAGTACCAAGGAAGAGAGTGACATGGATTATTGAGGGACATTGAAATAAAATAAACAGAATCTGGTGATTGATTAGGTGTTTCGATTGATCGTAGAGAGGGAACTGTTTAACATGTTGCCGAGAGTTCTGATCTCATGGACTAGAGGGATGGTTGTGTTATTCACTGAGATCAGAGGAGGACTAGGGTTTTGAGGTGATAGATAAAGAATCTTCATGACATCAGGCTATATGACCTTGGGGAAATTATTTAACTTCTCTCTACCACAGTTTCTTCATGTATAAAAGAGAGAAAATAATTTTCAAAGCATAAAGACCTCAGTGATAATACAATGTGTGATACACAACATACACTGTTACTATACAGTTTTTGAGGAGTAAGTATAACCGTGAGTACATAACATCAGAAATGCAATGCAGTCCTTTCTTTAGGCTTTTCAGAGGTGAAAGACAGGTGTAGGAAAACTCGAATCATCCTTATTGTCTTGAGTGAAACACCATACGCTTCAAGTGTGGGGCGGGGAGAAAGTCTTAGGACAAAAGGCACGAAGAGCTGAGATTATATCATATATCAATGGGAAAAGAAAAGCCAAGAGGTGATTTAACGAGACTTTAAGTGAAAGGCAAGCCAGAAGTTAGAATGTACTTTTGCTAAAAATGGTTTAAAAGGCACAGATCCTTTTTATGAAATGCCTTATTCATATACAAGTGATGCTTATTTTTTTGATGATTGCCAAAGTAATATATATATTTATTATAGAAAATTTGTAAGCCACTAAAAAGAAGAACAAAGTAAATAAATAGTACCTATAATTCTTATGCTCAGAGATTCTGTTGTTAACATTTCAGCTCTGTCCATTCACCCACCTGGCCTTCTATCCATTCGTTTTTTCTTTTTTTTCTTTTTTTAAATAGAGCTGAAATTAAGCTGTATATTGTTGTGCACACTGCTATGTTTTGCACAGGACCTTAAATGGAGACTAATCCTAGTGTGAGCGATTTAGGTTAGCTATGTGTAGTAAGAAGAAAATGTCCGATGTGCTCTGTCAATGAGTTATTGAGGGAGAGTGCAGTATTTTCTTTTCTGGCAGTCTTAAAATATAATAGGATAAACTTGTTGATGGTGAGGGCATGACCCTGCTTTACTGCCCTGTTATTCTCTGATATCTGGACAAACCCTGAAAGTGCTTTTCTGAGGACTTATTTCTCCCTGAAGTGGCAGAAAGAAATATTGGTTAGAATATGATGTGAGAGAGACTTTTATTAATCCCTCACCTACACTTGCCACGAGGGCTGGGGACCGAAGAAGTGCATCTCTCTCAAGAGTGCGAGACTGCTCAACTTTTCATTTTTAAATATTAAAATCACTGTAAAATTCTACTCTGACTAATCCAGAATAAAGACAGAAAAAGATTAGTGTCACTAGGATATAGTTTTACATGAGCAAATCATTTTAAATGGGCTTACATCTAAGAGGTGGAAGCTGCTTAGACTGAAGGTATTTATGCCAGATTGGATGGGATAATTCGTGTGTGTGTGTGTGTGTGTGTGTGTGTATAACAGAGGGAGAGGAAAAGGAAGGAGGGAGAGGGAGAGGGGAATTCTGAAGGTTTCCTCATGTGCATGATCTAAATGTAGAGACTCTTGCTATTAGAAAAGAGGTCTAATTAAGAGGTTTTAATAACCATTTTGACCAAAATCACACAGTTTGTTTGATCTAGTATTTTCTCAGTTTTTTTTTGTTTGTTTGTTTCAGTGCCTACGTTCACGTATCAATGCATACACGCATGCCAATATACATACAGGAGACTTGGTTGCCATCTCTTTTCCATAAAGATGTAAGAAGGCTGGGAAAATATTTTCCTAGTTGAATATTTTTGATTGCAAAGAAATTAAATTGACTCATTCATTTAACAAATGCTCATTGAAGTCATGGAGTGTAAGCACTGCGCCGAAAACAGGGGCTAAGAGATTAAAAGCATCGAGGAGTTGCTACAAGCCTTTTAGTCGGTGGTGCACATGTAACTGTTAATCTGTACCTGACACTTGCTGTCCTCGGAAGAGAAGTCCCTTCTACTCTCAGGATAAAGTCTAAACTGCTCATCCTGAGGCCATTTGCAGTGCCGTCTCCACTTATCCTTTCGGTCTCATGTTCCCACATCTGTCACACCCACCTTGTGCTCCAGTCATTCCTCTGGGGAGAATTTATCAAGCCCTTTAGCATGTCGTGGGTGTTTTCAGATAACTTATGGCTCATCAGATATCTCTGTTCCTTCATGCCTCCTTGCCTGGGTCCTTGTGATTTTCCTCTGTTAGAATGCTTGGCCTCCACTTGCTGACATTCTCCCACTTGTCTGTTTGTCCTGTCCACGAGTCAGTGAGATCCTGGGGGACAGAGACCATCTTCTCTGTGGGCCTCTAGCATTCAGTAGGGTGCTTCGCATATAGTAGCCATGCAGTGTTTTGAAAAATTGAATGAATGAAACTAAGTTAAGTGTAATCCAAACCTCTAGTGGTGATGAATTCCCTCAGCTTTTGTTTATCTCAGAAAGTCTAAATTTCTCTCATTTTTGAAGGAGAGTTTTGCCAGGTATAGTATTCTTGGTTTATAGTTTTTGGTTTCTCTTCTCTTCTCTTCTCTTCTCTTCTCTTCTCTTCTCTTCTCTTCTCTTCTCTTCTCTTCTCTTCTCTTTTCTTTCCCCAGCATTTTGAACATATCATTTCATTCCCTTCTGGCCTGCAAAGTTTCTGCTGAGAAATCTACTAAAAATTTTATGAGCTCCCTTTTATGTGATGAGTTGCTTTTCTCTTGCTGTTTTCAAGATTCTCTCTTTGTGACTTTTAATGGTTTGATTATAATGTGTCTTGGTGTGAGTTCCTTTCGATTTATCTTAGATGAAGTTGGTGTGAGTTCCTTTCGATTTATCTTAGATGAAGTTGATTGAGCTTCTTAAATTTGTATGCCTGTTTTCTTCTTCAAATTTGGGAATTTTTCAGCCATTGTTTCTTCACACAGGCACTCTGCCCCTTTCTAGTTCTTTTCTCTTTCTGAGACTCCCATAATGTGTATATTGATTTAATTGATGATGTCCCAAAAGAACCTCAGGCTCTCTTCACTTTTTTTAAATTCTTTTTTTCCTTTTGGCCTATAATCTCTTGTTCACCTGGGTGTCAGTCTGAGGTACTTCAGCTTCTTTTAGTGCTGTAACAAGCTGCTATGCTTGCTTTTGAAAATATACTGACTGCCATTTCCTCAAGCACTCTGAGTCATGCCCTTGGGCAGCCTCTCATAAAGCAAGAATGCTGGGTGTACATTTAGTTCTTCTCTATCCCTTTTGAGGGAGAAGTAAGGAATTGGGAGTTTTTCCTAATTATGCTGCTCTGTGCTGGGTGAGAGGGGGCTACCATGGGTAAAGCAACAAACTTCCTTACCTGCTTTGATGTGGCTCTTCTGAGCTTTGCACTTGCCTGGAGTGCTGGCACCTCTCAGCTGGTTTCTGGAGTTCTCACAAAGGATATTTGGTTCACATATTGTTATTAAGTCATTGTCTCTGTTGGGGAACAGCAGGGCTTCAGGCTTCCTATTTAACCATCTTATATCACTCTCAAGTGTGATCCAAATCTCTGTATTATGAAATGGGGAAAATTAATATTGATATAACTTTGATAATTAAAATTGGTAGAGATGGTGGCCCATCTGTTCTCTCTCAGTCCTCTCTCCAGTGAAGGATTAAAGAAGTCATTTCAGGCTTTCCATTCTTGTCTCTGTTTGTCTGTCTCTCTTTATTAATAGTGTCTAATGTTTAATAAATGCTTATATGTTAGGAACTCTTCATATTCTTTTTTTAAATTTTTTATTTATTTTTAATTTTTTAATTTTTTTTATTTATTTCAGCATATTCTTCATATTCTTGTATGTATTCACTCATTTACTTCTCACAATAGTTGTAAAAGGAAGGTATGATGATTATTCCCACTTTACATGTGAGGAAACTGAGTTACAGAGAATCTAAATAATTTACCCAAAGCCATTCTGTTGATATCTCACTTTTAAAAAGACATTTTGCAGCATGAAATGAATATTCTTTAATTTGTGTAAGACTGTTGTTTAGAATATATATACTTTAAAACTTCTTTTAACAGTCTTTCCTCTGGCTAATTATTGAATTATTATGTATTTTATTTTGTGTTAATTACAAGTGATAATTATGCTGCTGGAAATGTCTGTGGTTTACATATCCAAGTGTAGAAGACATCAAAGATGTGTTTCTTTTTGTTTTTTACAGGACAGAGTTCATTCAAAGAGGCAGGATTTCAATCACAGGAGCTGGATTTCTCAACTACATTTTGGAAACTTTTGCCAGCACATTCTTAAGGCAGGGAGCCCAGAAGGTAAACTTGTTTCTGCTTTGAACTAACATTAGTTTTAAGAAACAATGAGAGTTCCAATAGGGTTATTGAATAAAGCTCATGAACAGACATAACAAGAAAAAAATATCGTTAATATATAAATATATACAAAAATAATTACCCTCAATAATTATTACATAAATCCAAATCAAAATAAAACCAATGTGCCATTTATGGCTCATTAAATTAAAAATATGCCAATGAAGAGTATATGAAAATATGGAGCATACTTATAGTCTAATTAAGGGAAGTGATAGAATGAATAATTATAGTTATAGCATGTGCAGTATAATGACAGCTATTTAATAAAAAAGATAATAATAGCTAATGTTTATTGAGTGCTTACTATGTGCTACTGACTGTTAAAAGAATTTTTACTTATTGTCTCATTTAATCCACACAAACCTTTGAAGTATCTATTATTGTTGTCCTGATATTATAGATGAGGAAAATATAGAGACCCCAATTGTCCATTCTTACAATTTTCAAACTCTATACTTAAGGGAGCTTAGCCTTCCATTAAGGTGATTCAGAGGCCATGCTGGACCTGTGTACCCTATTTTAAGTAGAGCTGTTCCATTTTTAATCTGTCTCCTATGGTATTACATATGATATTTATATATCCTATTTTCTTGCCTTCATAGCATTATTTTTTAAAACTTCTTAGCTGGATGTGGTGGCATGTGCCTATAATCCCAGGTACTTGGGAGGCTGAGGCAGGAGGATTGCTTGAGCCCAGGAGTTCCAGTCTGGCCAGCCTGGGCAACACAGGGAGACCCTGTCTCAAAAACAACAACAACAACAAAAAAACCAAATTAAACAAAACTTCTTTAGGGCCAAGCCCATTCCTTATGCATCTTTATATGCCTATTGCAGTGCTGAGAATAGAACATTGCACCAAAGTCTCCAAAGTGTTTTGTTATTATTATTGTTATTGTGATGATAATCAGACTCATTTATTTCCAGAATTTACTCAGGACTTCTGTACATGTTATCTCATTTTGTTTTGTGGGTTGGAGATAATGACTTGTTTCAAGAACTATTGGTATGACTCCCAGAGATTTCTGGGTGATGGATCCTTGTTTTTATTTTTGCAAGTCTAGGTTTAAGAATGAACCTGGCCCAGGAAGTGTTAGTTTGGGAGGCTGAGGATGATGATCGAATATTCGGTACTGTTCTATATGCCATAGACATATTGTCGAAATTGGTGATATGTTCTTGGCCCAGTTGAGATAGTTCCTGGCACATATTCAGACTGGTCCAGCCTATTTAAACCTAGGCTTGAAGGAGGATAGTGGAACTTCTAGAAAGTCTGATGTCACCTTTAACTCACTCAGACATGATTGCAAGTTTTTCTGCTATATTACAATATACACCTTTGTAAAAACCCCCATGTTCTGTAAAATTGCACTCTGAAAATAGTGGGGCTGATGGGCAAAATAATTTCATTGTCATGTCCCTGACTTGAGTTGACTTCTTGTACACCCTTTAAACCCTGTATCACAAAATAATTGAGTATAATTTTCTATAATACAGGTGTATTAATCAGAAAAATGAAATTCTTTTTGGGGAAGGATAAAATTTAGCTGAATTAAGGTTCAAAGTTAGTGTTTCCTATCATCAAATTGATTACAAATGTTCATTTATAAGAATCACTCTTGCGGGCCATGTAAAAACAGGATTTGGGCTGGATTTGGCCTGTGGGCTATAGTTTGCCAGCCCCTGCTTTAGATAAATGTTGTTTGATTAACCCAGGTGGACCTGTGTTGGATGTATCAATCTGAGCCTACTAAAGCCTTTTAATTGCACAGTGGTTGTGTACATTCTGATCCTGTGAAATGCATAAAGTGAACACTTTATCCCCTATTTTATTAATGAGAAGTGATTTGAAAAGATAAGTACACCCAGCATGTGGTCACTGCTTTCCTGCCTTCCTTTCTCTTACAAATATATATTGAGCACCTGTTTTGCTCTGGGCACTGTGTGCTAAGTGTGGGCTAAATGGATTTATTCACAGAACGAGCACAGGGTGGAGTCTGGACTCAAATCTCCATCTTTTCGTCAATAAGACGCACCTCTTGCCACTTTGCTGTGTGTGAATGAAGCAGAATCCTTGCCTACTCAGCACTGTGAACTTCACAGATACTGTTGTGCGTTAGATGGATTTGTGTTGCGATCTTACTCCCCTTGTATCGTTAGGACTCTCTGGTTGCAAGTAACAGAAACCACTTCAGGTGAGCTTATAGTAAGGGTGCAAGGGTGGTGAGGCTGGCAGGCTTCAGAAAGGTCTGCCCTGGGAACTGGAGGCTGCCAGGAACCCAGATGGCATTCCTTCTTCAACTCTTGTCTGTAAAACTATGTGTCTGTTTTATTCTTCTTTTTCTCCGTGGTCTGGTTTTCTCTGCTCCCCAGGATGTCTAGAGGGATGTAGGTCTCCATTGTCAAAGTGTACATGTTGTATGGAATTCTGGTGAGCAAAAAGCCTGGCTGTTTATTTCTTTTCTTTCTAAATTGTTTGAGCCCTTCTAAAGACTCTTGTTAGCGTCCCACAGGTTAGGCACCACCAGGAGGGTGCAAATCAGGCTGTAGAAATGTGGCTTATCTCCTGTGATGACCATGGGGATCAGGGTTGGGGGCACTTCTCGGAGAAAGGGAGGGTGGGTGGGGCACATACTCCCAAAGCTTTCTGGCATGGTCCCACAGTCCTTGATGGCAGAGTTGGGGTTTATAATCCTGATCCCACCCCAATTGTAGCACCTTGGTCAGTGTTCAGTGCATTTGTGTATAATCGAGTAGAAAGGAAACAGAATGCACAGTGAGCTTCAGTATTGGTTTCTGATGAGTAATATGTAGAAATAATTAGGTGACTTTAACTTTTTAAAGTGATAAACTCAAGTGATTCCTCTTTATTCTCACTCATTTATTATGCTCAGAAGTAGGAATATATTTTTCCTGATAGCTTTTGCCTCTTCTGAGTTGACTTTTTCTTTCTGAAGAGGCCGGGTTTAATTAGCTTTTCAATTTTAGGAGCCGTTTATGCTTTTACCCAAGTGGTCATGTTTTCCGGTATCAGCCTGACTTCCTTCTCAGCCGAGCCTCACACGTGGCTTCTGGGAAGCCACCAGAGAGTGTTGAGATGACTTTATTTTCACTTTAGGACTTTATCCCTGAGTCTGTTTAGCAGTGGTAAGGTAAGGATCTGATATCTATTTTTTTTTTCTTAGAGAAAGCAAAACTAGGTGCTCACAAACCCTACATCTCTATGTTTGTAAATTAAAAATTGGCTCTTGAGATGGATCCGCAGCCGAGGTCGTGGATGTTTCTGTGCCTCTGGGGGCCTGTTCAATTGCTTTTTTTCTCCTCCCTTCATCCCTCTAAGGCGACTTGCAGTTGGGGGCCTTTCTGACACAAATGCGGACTTTCCACCTGCCAATCAGACCCCACTTTCCTTTTGAATGGAAGTCTGTGGGCAGGAGAGTGGGGATTTCCCTCTGGGGGTGCAGCCAACAGGTGTCCTCGAAATAGAAGCAGTTCTGAACACACAGCCTGAGCTCGCTGTCATCGCCCCTGTGACCTAGTACAGGTCACTTTGCCCTTCGGATCCCAAGTTTATTTGTCTGCAAAAGGAGGGTTTTAGTGTGTCCTCACAGATACGTGCGAAAACTGTGTTTGAAAGCTTTCTGTACGTTGAAGAGCACAGGTCAAATATACAAAACATATTCTCTTTGTTTCTGAGAATTAAAAATCATAATCATCATAATCACGTGCTTGTTTAACAAACTTTCTTTTCTCGGTTAGATGTATTTTTTTCCCCTCAAACTCATGTGCACACATACAGTCCAGGCAACTAGATTTTAGAATCGGAAGGTCAACTCCACCAGCACTTCTGGGGTGTCAGCTGTGTGCCAGGCACTGAGTAGGATGCTGCAGGCACAAGCGAGAGTAAGATATAAGTCACAAAATAGAGACTGCACGTGAAGCAGCTTTCCTTCTGGGACATCTAGCTCAGGGTGGAACGCATGACACACAATGAATAAACATCTGCCGAGGCTGAAATGTATTGAGCCCTGCTTGGTGTTCAGTGCTAGCACTGTGATCAGTGCTGAGAAGGGTATTAAAATAACAACTGTGCTTACAAGAGCTTAGTAGATGCCAAGCACCGTGTTTGGCATGCATTACCTTATCTGCTTTTCTGAACAATACGATGAGACAGGAATTGTTAGTCCCATTTTATGCATAGGGAAACCGAGGTCCCGAGTGGTAAGACAGTTTCTCAAGGTCACAGAATCAGTAAGTGGTGAACCTGGGATTGGAACCCAAGCTTATCTGACTCCAGAGTGTTCTTGATCACTACACCACAGTGCTGCATCTGTGATCTCTGCACTTCAACTGCGTGCGTGGGGCAAGCTGTATGTGCTTGCTAGAACCAGAGTGAGATGCTGTGGTGTGTGCAGTAAGGATGGAGGAATGCAAGAACAAGGAACTCAGTTACAGTGGAAGAACTTGGAATGGGCCAGAGGGATGGGATGCGGGGGGAGCGGTCATGCTACTTGAAAGCGCTTTGAGTGGCTAGAGAATGTCTCCTTCCATTCCGAGTCCCCCGCCCCTGCCATCCAGACTACAGCCTAAATTCCAGAGTGCCATGCAGGTTGAGGGTGTATTTAGCTGGCATTTCTACCATTTCTACTGTAATGACATATCCTTTTTTTCTACTTTCCCATGTACCACAGATTAATTGTGCTATTTTTTAAAAAAACATATCTTTATATGAAAAAAGAATATTAAAAATTTTTTAATGTTGTAAGATACACACAGCAGCAAGTTTACCTTTTTAAGAGTACAGTTCATTGGTATTAGCACATTCACATTGCTGTGCAATCATCACCACCATCTGTCTCCAGAACTTTATTCAATCTTCCCAAACAGGAACTCCATAGCCATTAAACAATAACTCCCCATCTCACTCACCTCCTTGCCCCTGGAAACCACCATTTTACATGTGGTCTCTGTGAGTTTGACTTGTTTTAGGCATTTCATATAAGTGGAATCATACAGTATTTGTCTTTTCGGGACTGCGTTATTTCACTTAGCATATGTTTTTAGGGTTCATCTATATTGTAGCATGTGTCAGAATTCCCTTCCTTTTTAAGAGCAAGTCCTATTTCATTGCAGATATATATCATATTTTGTTTTTCTAGTCATCCATTGGTGGATAGTTGAGTAGCTTCTGCCTTTTCGCTATTGTGAATAATGTTGCTATGAACATGGATATATAACTGTCTGTTTGAATTCCTGCTTTTCATTCTTTTGGGTGCATACCCAGAAGTGGAATCGCTGAATTATATGGTAATTATATGTTTAGTATTTTGAGGAACCATTTAAAAGTATTTTTGTTATTTTAAAATTTATTTTTAAATGACCAATTACAATTTTATCTATTTATGGGGTGCAATGTGATGTTTTGACATATGTATACAACGTGGAATGATTAAGTCAGACTTATTCACATATCCATCATCTCACATACTTATCATTTTTTGTTGTGAGAACATTTGAAATTTACTCCTTGATAATTTTGAAATTTATAAAGTGATGATTAACTATAGTCCACACGCTATGCAGTAGATCTCAAAACTTCTTCCTCCTGTCTAACTGACTGACATCTCCCCATACTCCTCCTCTACCCCATGCCTCTGATAATCACCTTTCTACTCTCTACTTATATGAGTTTGACTTTTTTAGATTCCACGTATAAATGAGAGCATATAGTATTTGTCTTTCTGTGCCTGGCTTATTTCACTTAGCATAATGTCATCCAGGTTCGGTCATGTTGTCACAAATGACAGATTTCCTTCTTTTGAAGGCTGAATAGTATTCTATTTTGTATATATACTACATTTTCTTCATCCAGTGATCTGTGGTTGGACACTTAGGCTGATTCTATATCTTGGCTATTGTGAATAATAGCCAAGTGAACATGGGAGTGCAGACATCTCTTCGACATACCGATTTAAAATCCTTTGGATGTATACTTAGAAGCGGGATCGCTGGGTGATATGGTAGTTCTATTTTTAGGTTTCTGAGGAACCTCTATACTGTTACCCATAATGACTAATTTACATTTCTGCCAACAGTATACAGGGCTTCTTTTTCTCTACATTCTCTCCAGCACTTATCTTTCATCTTTTTGATAACAGCCATTCTAATAAGTGTGGAGTGGTATCTCATTGTGGTTTTAATTTGCATTTCCCCAATGATTAGTGATGTTGAGAAATTTTTCATATACCTGTTGGCCATTTATATGTCTTCTTTTGAGAAATAACTAGGTCCTTTGCCTATTTTTAAAATGAGTTGTTTTCTGTCTTTAGAGTTGTTTAAGTTTCTTATATATTTTGGATATTAATCCTGTATCAGATGTGTGGCTTGGAAATATTTTTTCCAGTCCACAGATTGTCTCGTCACTCTGTTAATTGTTTCCTTTGCCATACAGAAGCTTTTTAGTTTGATACAATCCCATTTGTCTGTTTTTGCTTTTGGGGTCAAATCTAGAAGTTCATTGCCCAGACCAATGTCATGGAGCTTTTCCTCTATGTTTTCTTCTAGTAGTTTTACAGTTTCAGGTCTATGTTTAAGTCTTTAATCCATTTTGTGTTGATTTTTGTATATGGTGTGAGACAGGGGTCCAATTACATTCTTCTATGTATGGATATCCAGTTTTCACAACACCATTCATTGAAGAAACTTTTTCCCCATTGTTTGGTCATGGCACCTATGTTGAAAATCAATTGACTGTGAATGCCTATGTTCATTTCTGGGCTCTCTTCTGTTCCATTTGTTGTCTGTTTTTATGCTAGTACCATGCTGTTTTGGTTACTATGGCTTTGTAATATCTTTTGAAATCAGTGTGATGACTCCAGCTTTGCTTTTTGTTTGTTTTTTGCTTGAGATTACTTCAGCTATTTAAGGTTTATTGTGGTTTCATGTGAATTTTAGGCTTGTTTTTTCTTCTATTTCTGTGAAAAATGACATTGGAATTTTGATAGGCATTATATTGAATCTGTACATCACTTTGGGTAGTATAGACATTTTAACTATTAACTCTTTCAAACCATGAACATAGGATAGCATTCCATTTATTAGGGTCTTCAATTTTTTTCATCAATGTTTTATACTTTTTAATGTAGAGATCTTACACCTTCTTTGTTAAATTTATTCCTAAATATATATATATATATATATATATCTGTAGCTATTGTAAATGGGATTGTTTTCTTGATTTCATTTTTGGCTATTTTGTTGCTAGTGTATAGAAATGCTACTGATTTTTGTATGTTGATTTTGTATCTTGCAACTTTACTGAATTTGTTTACCAGGTCTAGTAGTTTTTTAAATGGCATCTTTAGGGTTTTCTATATATAAGCTCATGTTGTCAGCAGATTTGACTTCTCGTCTTTTTATTTGGATGCCTTTTATTTCTTTCTCTTGCCCAATTGCTCTGGCTAGGACTTTCAGTACTATGTTGAATAGAAGTGGCGAGAGTGAGCAACTTTTTTTGAGATGGCCATCTATGTGCGTGACAGCAATGGACCATTACTGTGTATTTTTCTCAAGTCTGCACAGAAGAGGAAGTGCTGTATATACTATACTCTCAGCCACTGAACACTAATAAGCATACCATCAAGCATGTTCCTCAATCTGAGAGGCATTCACTCATTCCTGTCTCTCAGTCGTGATTTCATGTTCTCGTGGACAGTTCTGACTCATGATGGCCAACAGAAGAGATGTCGGAAGTGCCAAAAACATGCTAAGGATAAGCACTTACTTACCTCAAGGCAGGCTAAATGCATAGTTTAATGTGACTTGAGGTAAGCAAGTATATTCAAAAAACAGATCAAGGAAACAAAGAGAAAGGTCTGAAGGAAAATAGGGATTGGTGGAAGGCTGGGACACATGAAAAGCTTCATACACACTTCTCCAACCTCGGGGAATTGCCAGCCACTGTGTGAAGCACAGCTGGAAGGAACCCAGGCCAGAGTTAACTCATAACCTCCGACCTCAGGAATACGAAGAGAAGAAAACAGAGATCACCGATGCTCCCTGGGGTGGGACGGCTCTGCAGGTGCTCCCCAGGTCTGTGAGAGATTCCCTTAGGTGACTGTTTCTCAATCTTTTTTTCTATTTTCCATCCCAAAGGAGCCTTTTTAGACTTTTTTTTTCTCCCCAATTGCTCTCTTTATCATGAAATTTTAATATCATAAATATACTGATGATCTACGTATTGTATTATGTCCTTGATTTACATATAGAAAGTTTAAGGTATTTTTAGCTTCCAAGAACAAATTTTCACCTTTCTTTGATATTGCTTCTGTTGAGACAGTATGCATTATACTATACAGAGTACAACTATCTTTTGGGGTTTTGGCCTCCACCTCTCCAAAACAAAACAGAACCAGCTCTACTCTCCAAAAACAAAAACAAATCCAAAATTCCAAACTCAAATCAAAGAACTTTTTCGTGGGCCTCCACATAGATGCTTACAAGTTCCACGGTTTTTCTGGAGAGGCTCAGGAAATAATATGAGTGATAGCAATCCTGTTATGCAAGTGTTCTTTTTTTAGCCCAGTCTGTGTGAGTGCTTAGGGAGTACTACAAATGCTGTGGAAATGCAAAGCTCTCATTATGCAATCACAGAGAGGTGTATTTTTTTTTAAGTTTGTGAAATATATTTTCAATGTGTGATAAAATAATTTGTTATTTCAGCTACTCTCCCATTATTAGTTCCATCATTATTCTTATTGTGTTGATCAGGAAGCTGAAGCAGAGAGAGATTGAATTCAACAGAGTGTGAAATATTTGTCACTGAAACAATGTGGGCAAGTCAAACAATTTGAACAGCGCTTTGTAGACGGTCTGGCCTAGACATGCAGGAGCTAAAGAGAGCTGAACATGCTGCCTTCTTAGGGTGTGTGCTTGTTATTTTAGCCTTACAAAAATCTATTTTAGTAGTGGAAGATAATTCCCTGGGACTGAAGAAAAAAGTGGTGATACTATATATGTAGTCCAAATGGGCATTTGAAAAAACACCTTGCTACTATTTGGTTACATCATTTTTGCAAACTAACTATATTAGTTATTTATTGCTGTGCAACAAATTACTCCGATACCTTGTAGCTTAAAATAACAAATATTTATTTTCTTTCTGTTTCGGTGGGTCAGGAATCTGGGCACAGCTTAGTTGGGTCTGCTTGAGGGTTTCACAAGCATGTAATCAAGGTGTTGGCCAGGGCTGCAAACTCATCTGAAGGCTCAGTGAGGAAGGTTCAATGCCAGATTCACTCACATGGTTGCTGGTAGGATTCAGCTGACCTCCCCTTGGTTCCTCACCACATGGGCCTCTCTATAGAGAATCTCATAACATGGCAGCAAGAGAGTGAGAGGGCAAGTGAGTTCTAGCAAGGTGAAATATCAAAGTTTTTTTTCTTAACTGACATCCCTTTATTTTTCTGTATTCTATTCATTAGAAGCAAGTCACAGATGCAGCCCACGCTCAAGGGAAGGAGGTTACATAAGAGCATAAATACCAGAAGGCAGGGGTCACTGGGAGCCATGTCAGAAGCTGCCTGCCATTGACCTAAGCCAATTCGTATGCCAAGTTGTGTGCACGGTATTAAGTTCTTTTTGGTACAAATTGGGAATTGATGATAATTAGTGGGTGAGGAGGGTCAACAGCACCCCTGAAACCTCAATATTAGTTTTTAAAAAATTTCTGCAACATATACAGGCATTTATTAATAATTTATGTACAAGAAGGCACAGAATAGTTTGCCTGTTCTGTAAGTTTGATCAAGTCTCCATTCTTTTGGGTGCTCTAGCCATGAATTTCAGCAACAGTTCACTGAAGGCAGAGCAGACAATATTCTGAAGGCAGGACTCAGCAATTTTACAGATAGTGTCAGACATTCATAGTCTTCTGATTCTGTGGCTGGCTATAGGACCATTTAGGCATAAACTGTGGGTACCATTCCTAAAGTTGGAGGGAGACGGACTTGCTGGATAGAGACTGACACCCTGAAGGTGCAAGGGTGGGATGCATCTTTAGGATTTTGAGCTAATCACCGTAACTTAAGTCCTATTCATTGAATCAATAGGAGTCCATTTCTAATCTCCATTATGCTAGTTAACAAGCCATTGATTCCACCAATGGAAATTCACAGTTTCAATGTTCCTTGTGCTAATTATCAAAGCCTCTTGTGTTTAACTGAAGTTTCTGGTTGCCGATTAGAATGTTTGCAGACAACCCTTGGAGTGTGAAACCCACGTTAGGACAACTGACTGTACCTGGTGTATAACTAGAATTAATACACGCACTATAATATTATACTGCATGTGCTGAAATATTTTAAGGCAAACTATAGACATCCTAACAACCATATGCTCGTATCACCTCCTGAACTAAAAGCATAGTGTATTGTGCCTTTAGAAAAATTATTCAGTGTGAAACCAGGTTTTGGCTGTATGTTTAACACAGGGACTGAATGTGAAGCTTTAGAGAAAGGATACTTGGCCCCTGACCTGGTTTTCTCACTTCCCGGATGTCACGTTTTACCTCTCCAACTCTCAACTTTTTCTCTCTAAAATGGAGTGATGATCATAGTCCTATTTCACAGGGTTTTTAAAGGATTAAGTAAGGTCACATATGTGAAACTTGCCTGACACATGGTAAAACCTCAATAATTATTAGTTTTAAGAGAAAATCTCTGCTTAGGAAGTATATTTTTATAGGTAAACAGCATTTTAAATACTTACTTGAACAAAAATTTTATACATATAGTAGTATAGGGAAAATTTGTGGTGTTTCTTTTCAAATTTATTTATCATTTTAAAAATTATAAAAGTATCAAATATTCATTGTCAGTTTTTAATTAAAGTGCAATGAAAATAAAAATCATTCATAATTCTAATACTCAGTATAGGCACATTTAATATTTTGATGTAGATATTTTCATTTATGGACATATTATAATCATTTTTCTGTATTATTACATATTCCTTGAAAACTTTATTTTTGATGCCTGCGTAATATTCCACTGGCATAATAGCTCTTATTGTTAGTTTCTATTTTTTCACGATTATAAATAATGTTGAATAAATCCTTGAATAAAAATACTTGTGTACATTTCTAGTTGCTTCCTGGGTTAAGACCTTTGATGAATATTGCCAAATTTCCTTCCAAAAGAATTCTGCCAATTTATAGCTTCCACGACTAGTTGGTATTATTCTTGCCATATGACTCGAATGAATGATTTAACATCTTAGGACTTTCATTTCTCTCTAGGAGAGTAGGGCTAATTATTCCCACTTCATGGCATTGATGTGAAGAAGAAACGAAATTGTTAGCTTCTGTTTTCTGATACCAGGCGATTGAAAGTTTATGATTCTGTCATTAACTAGTTGTTTGACCTCAGTCCCCCTTAAGCCTTTTTATATCATGTTACCCTGGACCAGTTGCTCTGAGATGCTCCATCCCTTATCTGTGAATTAAATATCCAGTGTACACACATACACGGGTAGTCACAACCCTAAAAAATAGTAGGCATTTCAAAACTCAATAATTTCAAGATAGAGGAAAAGAGCAAATAAAACTGTCTTTCAAAAAGAATAAATAAAAGTCACAAGTATGACATAAGAACACCAGTGTAATAGTATGCTGACTATATATCGGAGACTTGCATTTCTTTCAAGATTCTTTACATTACTTGAACCACGTGAAAGAACTGATGAAATATGTTCTCTCTCTAGTTCCAGAGGGTTTATTTCCTAGCTCAGATTTACCTCTGTTGATAATACTTTTTAATCCCACTCTTGAGTGCTTAGATAGATTGACTTAGTTGATATTTATTCATTAGATACCCTGAGAATATTACCAAGGATTCTGATTTTTAACAACTCATTTCTATATCAGGTAAATCATAGTAGTGCTGTCTTAGACACCCCTTCCCCATCAGCTCTGCTCCCACCGTTACCTCTAGGGTTTTAGTCTCATGAAACATAGCTTTGGCAGGGAAAGCAGCTTAGTGAAAATGAGTATTCTGCAAGTGATACAGTTTTTTGTTCCTTCGACTGAGTTTAAATCAATGCCTTTACTTTGACTGTGAGATCTAGGCATCCAAAATCCTCCCGTGGCTCATTTGAATTCATCTGGGTTGTAATAGACTTTGCTCAGTGGTAAAGCTTTCGGGAATTCCTAAATTCTGGGACATTGCCTTCTACGAAACTGGGCGAAATCTGGGAAGTTAAGCTCCTACTCGAACGGACAGAAAGGGGTTTCCTGAGCTCCAGGTGTGCTGGTGTCATTGCATGTGTAGCGGGGGGGAGAAAGCTGTCTGCACACGGTGCAGTGAGGAGCCTCCCGACCCAACCAGGAGTCAGGCTCTGGCCCTGTCTTGGCCGTGGTGCTTGGACTAGAAAATGATAGATCTTTCTGTAAAATCAGATTGGACTGGGTAGGTCATTTCCAATTCTGAAATTATATGACTTTTGAAAAAATCCTCTCCTCCTTTCTTCCAATCTCTACCAAGAATTTTTTTTTTTTTTGTCTGTCAAGTAGTCTTTAAGCCTGCATAAAAATTCAGTAGTTTCAGTAGGGACCTAAGCGCATCAGACAATACATTTGACAAGTGGGTGGTCAAGGGTTCAGGTGGCAATGAAATATTACAAAATAGGAAACATACTTTTATAAAATACTAGCTAGGAGAAGGAGAAGGGTTGGTCAGCATGTGATAGGGTCGTTACAATTTCATTTTATAATCCTATACGCATGAGTGAAATAAACTACATATGACAGACTTGTAGGTCTTTGAGGTATTGGTGCTCAGTAATAGTTATGTTGGCTTAGTTTTAATCCATGCCTTCTGTAAACACAGACTATTCTGGAAACCTTAGGGAAGACTGAATATAATAATAACAGCAGCTGCAATTTACTGAGTGTTTGCCATGAGCCAAGTACTGCACTGTTTTATGAACATTTAGTCCTTCCAATAATCCTCCGAAAGAGAGACTGTAGTTATTTCCACTTTTCCATTTTACAAATGAGAAAATAGAGGCACACAAAGGTTAAATTACTTGTACAAGGGCTTCAGCCAATAATTGGCAGAGCTGGAACATGAATCCAGGTGGTCCGACCTCAGAGCCCACCCTCTTAACTGCTGTTTGACTCCCTGCTGTGGAGGACAGAATCCTTTCCCCCAAAGAGCTTAGAGAGACAAGACAAATGCATGAATCTGTCCCCATCAGCATTGGGTATCCGCGTGACCTTGAAGTAGACACTTGGTAGACGATAGAGAAAATGTCCTTGTCTTCGTAAATTTAATGTGATGCTTGCTTTCTTAGTGTTCCTCTACTCTCTTATCCAACCAGGTATCTTTGGAGATTTGAGAGCTGTGTTCTCCCCACCAGTCTATTAGTTTTCCGAGCCTGTTTCTCACTGTGTTGTGCTAAATTCAAAAACAAAGACAATGAGAAAATAGGAATTTGTGGCTGCCATAAATCTTTATGTGCCTCATATAAACCTAAGGCAGCACAGAATTGAAAGTTGAAGCAGCTCTGGCCAGGCTAGGCTGCACTGAAATACCAAAAAGAAAAAAGAAAAAAAAAAAATAGAGGCTGCATCTGCAC